>JBAMBR010000274.1:0-40655 GCA_037044475.1 Zaprionus obscuricornis | reverse complement strand
AATTGAAAAAAAAAATATACAAAAAAAAAACTTTCAATTTATTTTCACTGATAAAAATTAAATAAATTTATTGAAAAGTTTTTCTTAAGCTTCTTCATATTAAACATTTTCAATATTCAATATTAAAAAATAAAAATTGAAATGTTGCTTAAATAAACTTTCTTTTCATAACTGAAGTTTATTTCGTTTGATACGAAAGTCAATATACTTACCCAAGGCATAGTATTATATGTATATATTTCCTCTCCCCTCTCTCTCTCTCTTTTATTTTTAAAAATTGTGCATCTTTATTGCAGCTTATATATATATATAGTTATGTCCTGCGGTGTATACTCAGTTAACAACTTGACTTGCTAGAAAAACTATATACATAAAGTTTACATTTATACCTACATAACTCTGTATGTATAAATATGTTTTTACTTGCTTTTGCCACTTGCGGCTTTTCTGCTGTGTACAAGTATTTTTATTTTTATTTTTTATTTTTTTTTAGCTTTTGCGATTTTTTGTTATTGAAAAATGAAATTGTGTAACGCTTTTGTTGGCTTTTGCACAACTTGAGGCATCTGCCTCGTATTTCAGTTTGTTTTTTATATTTTTTTTCTCTCCCTTTTACTGCAAGTTTTATGCGGTTTGGGGTTAAAACTTAGCTTGTGTTTTTTTTTTTCTTTTGATTTTTGTGTTGTTGTTGTTTTTTTTTTGTCTGCTTAAATTGCCAAATAGTTGCCTTATTTCAATTGAGTAAAGTGAAATTTTCAATGAATGCAACGAATGAATGAATGAAATGCAACTATTTTCATTTGTATCAGGTATTCGGTTAAACAGTTTACAACGAAATTGTGATTCAGTTGCCGTTAGCTCGAGCTTGCAGCATTTGCAGCTGCACCGGCATCGACATCGACATCGACATGAACATCGACAGCAGCATCGGCATCGGTAGCTACAGCTGCAGCAATAGTTCGAAATTCAAAGCGTCCTCTGCCATGTCTAACATTCTGTTTGCATTGCAATTCCTTTACGGTCTGCTGGGCAACAACATGCCATGCCAACAGTAACAGCAACAACTAGAACAACAACAAGAACAACTAGAACGACAACAAATCTGCAGTTGTTGACGTGCTTACATTGTTGCTGCTGCTTTTGCTGCTGCTGCTGCTTCGACTGCATAAATATGCTAAAAATGTAAATACTGCAAAAAATATTGCACAACTAGCACACAAACATACACACACACACTCATATGAATGCAAACACACACTTACATACACAGAGACAACATGCAGTTACATGCACTTGAAATTTTGCTAGCGAATTTATTTTTCATTTCAATTGGCCACACGTCGTATGCGTAATATTTCACATGCATTTAGTCTCTATAGATATACGTATGTATGCATATGTATGTACATATATGTATATTGACGTTTCCTTCATATGCAAATGAAGTGCAATTTTAATGCAATTTGGTTTCGGCCAAGCGGCGTTTTAATTAAAAGTGTTTGAAAATTCAAATTTAATCAAAATAAAAATCAGAAACAAAATCTTCATAAATAATAATAATAATAAAAAAAACATGAAAGAAAATTTTCAAGAAAATAAATATATATAAAAGAAAATATTTGTATATACATATATGTATGTAAGTGTGTGTCTGTGTGTTTGTGTGTGTTTATGTTTATGTAGCTAGTTTGTGTGCCTTTGTGTCTCGAGGGTGCAACGTGTAAACAAAAGTTTTTTTTTTTTTTGTTAGACCTTAGTAAGATAAGCGCTCAAGTGTGTAGAGTGTTGCGTGTCTCTGCCTCTCATTCTCTGTCAGTTTCAATGTATGCTGACAGTTTACATGGCACAAGCAAAGTTTCAAGAGTTTAGCTAACAAAACTGCCAAAGGAATACAGAATACACACACACACACTCACACATACACACACTTATAAAAAAAGAGAGAGAAAAAAAAGGGAAATCAACAAGAAGAACAATACATAGTGAGGGGGGTGGAAAAAAAAAGCCAAATGCGACGCGCGGTCGCCTGATTACAAAAAACTTTGAGCTTTGGCTCTCAGGTACGTCAACTTCTACAACTTTGATTAAAAATTCCACTAATAAACAAACAACAACACGCAAACAAACAAATAAACAGAAGCAATAGCATTACCTCTTTCCTCTTCTTATACATCTTTATACCCGTCTCTCTCGCACTATTACACTCACTCGCTTGGGGGGCTTCATTGTGCAAAAAACACATATGAATGCTAAGTTAGAGGTGAACTCTTCATTTTTTACATTTTTTTAAATTATTTAAAAACTTAAAAACTGAAAAACTAAAAATTTATATCAAACAAACAAAAAAAAAAACAATTTTTACTAAAATGTGTTTGTTTTTTTTATTCATTTTATTTTTATTATTATTTATTTTAAGCTTGAAAATCGTCAAAAAAATTTTCAAAATATTTGAGAACATAAAATTTTAACATAAAAAAAAAATGGTAAATAAAAATGGTTTAAAATTACTTCATATTTTTTTTATTCTTTATTATTTTTTTTTTTTTTAACTTTGTAAAATTGTCAATAGAAATTTATATTATTTTAACTAGGCATTATGACTTTATAAATTTTTTTTAAATATGAAAAAACTTAAAAAAATAAATTCCCAAAAATTAAAATGTAATAAAAACTATATATATTTTTAATTTTTTTTGTTTATTTATTTTTTGAATGTGTAAAATCTGCATGATTGTCAATAGAAATTCATATACGAATTTTCATATCGTAATTTCAAAGCATAAATGCAGAGACAAAGTTTGAGGACAAGTTCTTGTTTTTAGAACTATTTTCATGCATTTTTAGTCTGTTTTGACCTCATGACTCACGAATATATTTCATGCACACGTGTCACGCTGTCATCGCTAACTGGTTACCTAAAGACGCTGCCCAAACTTTGGGACGCTCAATAAACATTGCGTTTAACAAAACTTTGTTTTTTTTTTTTTTGCTAGTTGTTCTTTGCGCTGCATTCGTATGTATATATGTGTGTGTTTGTGTATGTGTGTGTGTGTGTGTATATCACCATTTTGTTGTGTAAACTTGTTTCAAGCGATGAAGAAGCAGTAGCATGGGTAAGGAAATGTTGCTGAAAGTTTGTGCCGTTGCTTTTGCTGTTGGTGCAGCCATTTTGTAAATTTTATGTGTATTATATTTGCAAATTTGCGTTGTTTATTTATGCGCGAGAGCGTAATGCACACACATAACACACACACACACAGACACACACATAGAATATGCACAGTAAGAATTTTGGATTATTTGCGTTGTGTGTAGTTGTGCATAATGCACGAGCCTTTTGTTGAACTTTGCACTTTAATTGCAATTGCATTTTAATCTCACAATACGCAAATTGTTTGAAACGCTGTTGTTCGAATGTTGGGCGCAACAATGCTGCAACCAATTTATTAATTAAATAAATGCTAATTAAGGCGGAAATACGCCACATTTCCTCTCATCTATGACATTCGACTATATGCATCTCATATGTGTCTCTCTCTGTGTGTGTGAATAAACTTACTAATTGCATATTTAATGCATTTTAACTGAACACTTGACTTATTGATTGGGTTCAACTGTGCTTTTGATACCCTGTAAATGTTAGATCTATAGGGTATATATTTAACTATCTGGCACACAGTTATACAATTACTTTAAGCTGCAACAGATTATTTGATATACGTTCTGGAATTGTTTAGTTTTATATCTTGTTTACTTATTGCCATTGATATACTGGACATTTATTGTAGTTGCAATTGCAGTTGTAGCTGTAGTTGCACTTGCAATTGCATTTGTCATGCAACAAATGCTAATTAATTCCATTTCATTCCAATGCAAAATTCGAAATTCAGTTTAACAAGAACAGCAAAAAGGATTTCACAGATTTTCTCTATGCAATTGCCAATTGCAATATCATGTGAAGTGGCAAATATTGATTGCATTTTCCATTTGCATTTCAATCACAATTCTAGGCAGCATATAACAACAATAACAACAACAATTTTGTAGCTTGATTGACAAAGCATATGTGCTTTCTCTTTTCTCTATTTGTCAAGAATCATAAAACTTTATTTTGTAAAAAAAAAATATTTATTGGATTTACGCTTTGTTTAATTAATCAAATAAATTAAAATGGATTTTCATGAAATTTAATAAAAATATATAATTAATGAAAATAAATCTATTTTATTTTTCAATTTATGCAAATTAAAGTATTATATTTATAAAAAATAAAAAGTATTATATTTATATTAAAATAAATTTTATGTAAATATAATACTTTTTATTTTATAAATTTTATAATTGTTTTATTAACACTTTGATTTGTATTAATTGTCTTAAATTCAAAAATAAAATAATATAAATAAAAAGATAATTTAATTATAATTTTCTCTTTTTAATAAATTAAATTAATTTTGCCTAAATAATAAGTATAAATAAATATAAATAAATGAATATAAATAAATATAAATAAATATAAATAAATATAAATAAATATAAATAAATATAAATAAATATAAATAAATATAAATAAATATAAATAAATATAAATAAATATAAATAAATATAAATAAATATAAATAAATATAAATAAATATAAATAAATATAAATAAATATAAATAAATATAAATAAATATAAATAAATATAAATAAATATAAATAAATATAAATAAATATAAATAAATATAAATAAATATAAATAAATATAAATAAATATAAATAAATATAAATAAATATAAATAAATATAAATAAATATAAATAAATATAAATAAATATAAATAAATATAAATAAATATAAATAAATATAAATAAATATAAATAAATATAAATAAATATAAATAAATAAATATAAATAAATAGAAATAAATAGAAATAAATAGAAATATATATAAATAAATATAAATAAATATAAATAAAAATAAATTTATTAAATTATATTAAAAAAAATAAAAATCGATTTTTATGCCATTTCTCGTGTACTTAATAATTTTGTTTAATTTTGTACAAAATATTTCAAAATAAATTTTATGACGTTTTCTACTTAAGTTTCAACAAATATTTTTCAGTTCAATTGCAATTGAAAATTTCTTAAAATATATTTTTTATTATACTGGAAATATCTAGTTACATAACTTGTACACAACTCATGGCACGTCACTTATGAGTGACTTGACGCTTTAATGTCAGTTTGCTTTCAAGCAAGAAGACATTTAACATCATTCAAGAGTCAAACACACACAAACACAGACTCACTTACGTCGTAGATAGAAATATTCATCTGGCACACTCACATTTATTACATTATGAATGTCTTGCACATACTCGTACTTGATACTTGAATTTGTGCTCTCACTATTCGAATTGCTGTCTGCAATTTGCTAACATTTTCAGCAGCTGAGTGGAGTCAAGGCACCAAAGGAGGCGTATGAGTTTTGTCGGTGAGTGTGCAAGTCTGTTGAGGATGGAGAAGAAAGAAGCTGAATTTGCCATTGGCACTTAGAGTGCCCACTTCGTGTCACTTAAGACGCTGAATATATGTATATATGTACGAGTATGTATGTATGATTGTATGTAGTATGTGGCTTCAGGGCTGATAAGTGTGAGGGGAGCGGAAGGAGAACTTTGTATTTTCGGAGGCTCACAATGGCAATACATCAATCGATGTTGATGTTAAAGTTGAAGGAAGTTTTGTTGTTTGTCTCTTTCGTTCGTCTGTCTTTCATTTTTTTTTTTCTTCTTTATTTCGTGCGTTTTATTTGTTTTACAATTTTCTTCAATTATTTTAATGCAACAAATATGTTGACGTATTTCGTACGTGGCACGTACAACAACTTAAAGGAATTTGCGAGTTTCACTCCGATGTCTTTTTATGACTTTTACTTTTGCCAGTTTACGACACGCACACGCATACGTTCACTCATGCTCACACTTACACTTACACTTACACTTACACTTACACTCATACACACACACACACACATAGCACTCACATCAGTAAGCAAACTGTGTCAGTGTGTAAGTTGTGGTGTGTGGTTGAGGGAGCGGTTGGCAACGTTGCAATCTGTAGGAGACGTCGCTGACTTGCCACAAGAAATCAATCAAAATTGCCGCAACAAAAACAGTAAAAAACAAGAAAAACGAATAAGAAGAGAATGAATGAAGAAGAGAAGTAAAGAAAAGAAGAGAATTGCTGTAAAGTAAAGTAAAGTAGAAAAATAACAAAAGGCGCAGCGCACGCGATGCTCATCAATTTGTGTGTCGTTGAAGCATATCCTTGCATAAGTCCTGTTCATATATGATGTATATACATATGTGTATGTCTCGGTCTGTGGGTGAGTGCATGTTCCATGTGTGTATGTGTGTGTGTGTGTGTATGTCTTGTCTGTCTAGCTTTTGTATTTGCTTAGTGCAATGCAAACAAAGGACAATGCCTGACGTGCCCTGTAACTGTGAGCTTTGAGCTGCAGTCAACTGTCATTGCTCTGTTTCTCTATCTATCTCTCTCTTTCTCTCTCTGTCTCTCTTTCTTTCTCTAATACTCTGTACCAGTCGCTCTAGTTCTCTGTTGCTGTCGTTGTCCTAAGCTTGTTGCTCTAGCTGGCTAACACGACTGACACACTTTTCATGCTACAATAAGCCATTATAATGAATGTAACCAGCGAAAGATAGAGCTAGAAACAGATGCAATACTGGCAAGAGCAAAAGAGACACACACAGAGAGAGAGAGAGAGAAAAAGAATGAGCGGGTGTAAGCCAAAATACTAACATATATATTTTTACAGGCAGATAGGCGAAAAAGTTGCAGAAATAAGTTTGCTTTGTCAAGTCGCAGCTTATATACACTAACAAAATTGTAAGCAAAGAATTTTTGTTAGACATTTCTATATAATATATAAATATTATTTCATTTCAAAGTAAATATTTTAATAAAATAAAATAAAAATAAAATATATATTGCACTGCGTTACATGCCACTAGCAAAAGTTAATAGACGCTTGTAAAAGTAGCAAATGCAGCTGCATTTTGCGTTGACTTCGTAATGCTCTTTGTGATAGATGTCCACATGCATTTTCATCCATCTGCAGCAGCGCACCAAAAAAGAAACATAAAGAAAATGTAGTAGGCGAAGATAATGGAAATATTTATATGTATAATCTATGTGAATGATTGCAATATTATCTAGGTTTACTTTACCAGCTACAAAAAATATATATATATATTTTAAAGTCTTTTGCAATCACTAAGAATAGTTTTGACCCACATGCAAAGATTGCAACTGTCGATGGAAACCTTGAAGTAAATAAACATTTGTAGTTCACCTTGATGCTAACTAATGCTTACGACAAGTCAACAGACTAACGATAAGCATCATGAGACAAAAGAGACAAAAGAAACACCAAAAACCCGAAAGATGTCTCTGTAGATTTAGCTATATACATATATAGTATGTATAGTATGTATCATGACTTTACCTATTATTATTTACAACTTGGTCAAGCCTTAAGGGCCGCAAGAAGCACAAGTAATTGGCAGAGACAACGCAGAGACACCTTATACAATAAGGCCAAAAATCACATGTGGGCAACAAGATAAATGGCAAATAGCAAATGGCAAAAAGCAGAAGGCAGTTTTGAGATAGACAGCTAGACAAGTAGACAACTAGGCAGCTAGACAGATAGACAGATAGACGAATAGGACAGCTAGGACAGCAGTTAGATGGATAGTTTGAGTTGTACGTAAAGGAGGCTTAGGCCAACCCTCATTTGTCACGTGATTTTATAAACTGCAAATCTTAGGATACTACAACAACGGATGTTGCCATTGTCATTTGCCTTGTTATGTTGCTGGTCAATTTCGTTAGTAATCCCTTTTTGGCCTTGCTTCAAACACACACACACATGCACATATGCACGCATCGATTGGCGGACAGAAGTGACAACTCTAATGCCAGCTTGTTTGTTTGTCTACATAATTGCCTTGGCTGCTGGCAGGCTTAGTATATTATGAGAGAGAGAGAGCGAGAGAGAGAGACAGAGTTAGGTGTATATCTAATTTGCCTAAATGCCGCATTGTTAGTCTTAGCCTTTGGCCTACAGGCTGGTAAAGAAGACTTGGCAAATTATGCGCGTGTGTCTATGTTTTATTAGCTTTGCACACATTAATTATAAAAGCCGTAATACTGCACTTGTCTAATGCCAATATCTTGCATAAGTCTCTCTCTCTCTCAAACTCTCTGACGCCATAAAAGTAATGGCTAAATTTTATTTAAAGCTAAGGGGACATTGATGTGGTTAACCAAATGCTTTAGTTGCCTGTCAATTTCGCTTATGCATGAAATGAAAAATACAAAAGCATATGCCACATATGCTTGGGGACACACGAATGTGAATGCAAGCAATAACATCAACACATACACTGCAAGAAATTACAAAAAAAGAAACTAGGTTAGCACGTCAGAAATGTCATCAACTTGACATTTTATCAGTGCAGTGAGATTCTACTATTTGTATGTTGCACTGTATGTAGAAATTACTATTATCAACGACCACGCCCATCTAGCAAAAGTGTGTGGCGCCCATTTGTATTATGCCAACATTTTGGTTGCTTTATTGAGCGCATGAAAATTTTTCACATATATTTTCATTTCATTTCGGTTTCATTTTTTTTTTTCATTTTTATTTTTTGTTCATTTTTGCATTTTTTGCATATGTGGCGTATGCGTAATGTGCGCACACAAAGACAGGTCCTTTAAGCTCAGGATTCTTAATATCTCTAGCAGACACAAGAGAGCAGGAAAACATGCCGACAATAAAAGAGAGAGAGGGAGACAGGCAGAGAGAGAGAGAGAGAGAGAGAGAGAGAGAAGAAAGTGCCTCAGAGTATGTGACAATGTCGGAGATTTCCAAATGCAGCGCACGAGTTTTGCATTTCAAATGGCTGCAACGAGGATTTCTGATTGTGTTCCTGATGCTGACTTTCTCACTCTGTTATAAACCCGTCTCTGTCACACTCCCACACTGCCACTGCAACAGTCTCTGTTTCTGTCTCTGTCTCTGTTGCATTCGCTTTGTGCTTTAAAATTTAATTTGCTGCTTAAATTGCTTTGCCATTTGCTGCCTTTGCTCAGTTGCATTATGCAGTTGGCGTATATTGCGCATACGCCTCGTTGGCCAACGAAATTAGCTGAATGCAAATATTTATACGACTCGAAATGATATTTATTACATACATGTGCATAACTCCCTCTCTCTCTCTTTCTCTCTCAGTCTCTGTATCAATCTCTCTGTCTATTTGCCTGTCTGCTTGTCATATCTGCCTTTTGTTTGTTTAAGGCTCGCAAAAGTTTGCTATGCCATAAAAATCACGCAAACGCCAGGTGTGCGCATACTTTTTATATAATGTATTTATAGCGTGCGTTTGAATTTCTTTCCAGGTGTATGAGCTTCACTCTCATACTTACTCTTTCTCTCTCTCTCTCTCTCTCTCTGTGTGTTTGTGTGTGTGTGCGTGTGTCTGAACTGACAAGCCAATTAAATTTGACATACATAATTAAGTGATATTGCGTCGCCCAAGGCAGCTGAAATATTAAACTTGTGCAAGTGTATTGCATTTTTAATTAACATTGAATTGAATTTATTATTTTTACTGTTGCTGTTGTTCAACATATTTGATGTCGAACTAAGCTAAGTATATTTAATAATTAAACAATTTGATGTATTTAAGCATTATGAAATTCAAATCTATTTTACACAGAATTTCTGAGAATTATTTTAATTTATATAAAAGAAAATTTTCACTTTTCACTTTCATAATTATTACCTGAAAGTAACTTTAAATTCAAATTAAAAAATTAAATTAAAATATTAAAATGATAAAGTTAAAATTTGGCGAAAATTATTTTATATTTAATTAAATTTAATTAATTTAATTATATAACTAATCATTTTCTGTAATTAATTTTAATGAATGTCGACGACATTATACAAAGAATTTCTGCTGATTATTTGAATTATTTCATTTAATGAAAATGAAATTTTAACCTTTAAAGCACTTTAAGCTAATTAAATAGTTAAAATTCCGCGTCTTTCAATCAAAGTATTTTATTTATTATCAAATCGTTTATAATTAAAGATTTATTATATATTTCTCATTTTTTATATTTTTTTTATTTATTTATTTTTTTTTTTTTATAGTCTGAACATTTAAATTATATAGCACAATAATTATTTTTAAATTGTACAGCAATTTATACAGACATTTTAGCAGCGTATATATATATGTATTTATTTCTCTGTGTATGTTTTGTTTTTCACACCTGAATTTTCCATTTTCTATTTATATTTCTATAAAGATTTTTTTTTGCAAAAAAAAAAAAAAATAATAATAAATAAATATCGTATTTCATGTGCAAAGCAAATCATTTAAAAGCACTGACAAAATATACATTTAGCCATTTCTCATAGACTTGTTTAGCAGCACATGACAGACATAATAAATGATTCAAATAGACACAAACATATGTTTCTACAGATACTTATATATATATATATATACTATATATAGTAAAACTGTATGATCTGTGCTGGCACGTGCTGACAGCAATGCAGCCAATGAGCAACTTTTCAGCTTCAACTTCATCATCTGCAATGCACATGCTACATTAATCACATTAGTTTCGTATCTTTTCCCCTTATCTATCTTTGTTTCCACTGTCTTTATGCTTTTTCTTTTCATTCAGCTCTTGAGCTTTGTTCTTTATGTCTTAGTATTAAAAACAAATTTATTGGCTACAATTAAAAATTCGTGCCAAGTAAATATTGAGACAGAAAAAAGAGAAAAAAACAAGAAAGCAAAAAGCAAAAAAGCAGCAAAAAAAAAACATTGGTCGAGTAAAATTCCACAACAAAATTGTTGCGGAAATAGCTGGAAATCGAGCGTGACAGTCGCGCAACAAGCAGAAAAGAAAAATAAAAGTAAACGTATACGTAATTTATTTGATTTTTTTTTTTGCACAGTTTAAAAACGAAATGAAAATTGCATAAAAATGATGGGCATAAAGTGTGTCAGCTGTGCGTCACAATTTCAAACGAAATGTTCCCGATATATATATATATATATATTCTATATACCATGCATGCATGTGTGTGTGTGTGTGTGTGTATGTATTATATGTGCGTCATATTGCCACGCGTTTATTAATACCTGACTTTCAGGCGTGCTAAAAAGTCGCAGCCCAAACAGATTTCTGTGCCAATCAAATGGCAATTCAGACGCCGTTGATGGCACAAAACAAGACGAATGAATCATCGTTAGGGCAGTTTCAAAGAAATCTATAAGTAGCAGATAATACTACGTCTGAACTGATTGAAGAAAAAAAGAAAAAGAAAAAAAAAAAAACAAGAACAAAAACAAAAAAGCAAGAAAATTTTATGACTAATTAGTTGAAATATTGAAATTTATGTTTAGTTTTTGTTGGCAGCATTTAAATAACATTTTATAGTTTCTTATAAGCTGTAAACATGCAACTGTGAATATGAATAAAATTAACATATATATGTTCTCTCTCTCTCTCTCTCTCTCCCGCTCTCACTCATAAATTATATTTAAGCATTTCAATTCTTGTTAACTGCAACTGTTGAAATTTAACAGAATTTTTTTTTTCTTTTTTTTTTGTTATGATTTACAGCCAAGTGTTGTATACTTATTGAGCAACCCACGCGTAAATTGTTTTGGCATTGCGCCACATTGCACTTTCTTTTAACGATTATTTTTGTTTTTGCCTTTTTGTTGTTTTTGTTGTTGTTGTTTTTTTCGCTTCTCTTTGTTTTTATTTTTTATTTTTTTTGTCCATTTAGCAATTTTGTATTAATTTGTTGCTGTTAGCGATTTTCAATTATGATATGGCCGATTGCTATGATTCGATTTCCATTTCCCTTACCATTTTACCATCATATCGTATATCGCTTGCCGCTTTGCTTTCTTCCTTGCTCAATGCCATCTATGTATGTTTGTATATTTGTCTGACGCAGTAGAGCAATGCGGCGTATGCGCAATATAGTTTCATTCCGAAAGGCAAAAGTGTAATTTATAAGCCATACGTGGCAGGCATTTATTACGTGGCCAGCGGTGTATGCGAAGCACAGGGCGTTACTGTATGGCAGGTTTTGGCTTTTAATGTGCATAATTAAGCATTAATTACACTCACGTTTTCTCTCTCTCTCTGTGTGTGTGTGTGTGTGTGTGTCGGTGTGTATTCCCCTGCTCTTTCTCTCACTCTCTCTGTCTTTCTCATTCATGCTCGTACTCGTTCGCACTTTTTGCATTGTTTGTTTTTACAGCGCACATTTATTTCATTCGCAAACAAACAAAAAGAGTAAGTGAGTGAGAGAGACAGAGAGTGTGTGGGAGAAAGAGACAGAAAGAGAGAGACACAGATGAGTTTTGCCTTCTGCCAGCTTGGCTGCTTCACTGTGGTCATTTAAACGACGACCATTTGACCAAAAACGACCGCTGGACGTTCGCCACATTGGCAAACCATTTGCACAATTTAAGCATTTAATTGCAAATTTATTATGCTTATTTTGTGGCAAACGCAATGGTCAATTCGTAATTGATTGACCTGGCCCTGTTATTATTGCACAGAAACAGATACCAAAACAGAAATTCAAGCAGATGCAGCCGCCACAGCAACAGTAGCAACTGAAAGTGAAACTGAACCAAAAATGAATAATTCCAATGATGCCATGACACATAATGATCTCAACATTCAGTACATAATACTTATGAGCTTACGAACTATTTTAAGTAGAACTTGAAAACATCATATATATAAATAAATAAATTTAAATAAATTATTTTAAATTTACAAATTTGCAAAGTTTGTGCAACTTTTTCCTTGGAATATTTACTTATGGTAAAAAAAAAAAAGCAACAAACACGCAGCCTGGAATTCAGTTTTTATAATTAAACTTTAAATTGCTTTCATAATTTTTGTTGTTAGTTCATGTTACGCCTTATGCTTTATTCTTTGTGTTGTGCTACTTTTGCAGTTTCTTTTGTAAACTTGCTTTCATTATACCCTGTGGAAATGCTAGAAAAAGCAATTCAGTCTGAGAGAAAAATTTCCATTGAAATTTTGTAATAAAAGTAAAATGAAAAAAAAAAACAACAAATTTTTGAATATAAATTTTATAATTATTTTGTAAGCTCAACATGCTTTTGTATCAAAAGTAAAGTGAGAAAAATATTGTATAATTATTTATGAGCTCAAGTTACTTTCGTTCTTTTTTGTTTGCAAGGCAACTTTTAGCTGTCAATAGCTCAACATGGCTAAGAACATGGCTTGTTGTTGTTGTTAAATAGTTCTGTAGATTATGCGCTTTTCCTTTTTTTTTGTATCTTCTTCTCGCATTTCTACGCTCTACATCTTGTATATCATTCTCCAGCTAATTTTTTTTCTCTTTCACTCGCTCAGTTTCTAGCTCTCTTTAGCAATGCTGTCTGTTCTCTTCATTTTTTCTGTTGAAAACAAAAAGTCATTTTCAAAGCCCATTGCCAAACAAGTAATTTAAAGCGTTGCGCTCCAATTCTGCCTCTAGGCAATGCGATGTCTTTTTTTTTTTTGCTGTTTTCCGCTTTCTGTACTTTTATTTTTTGTTTCTTTGGTTTTTTTTTCTGCTTTTTTTTGTGGCTCAACGAAATTGTCACACAACGCTGGCACAGTCAGCAGTCCCACTGCCCGTTGTGTCATGGACACGCCTACATTGGCATAGTCATTGCAGCGCCTTTGAAGTTATCCGCCTTCTGCGGTTCTTCTTCTTCTTGCTTCATCTTGTTCTTCTTCTTTTTCTGTGTTTTTACTGTTGTTTTCGTTTTCGTATTCGTATTCGTTTTCTCGTCTTTCGCTTTTGTATTCTTCTGTTCCTCTTCTCGCTTGGCGTTGTCTCTCTTTTGCCGCCACTTGGCTTTTATTTGTCTTCAATTAACATTGCAACATGCCACTTGTGCCACTTTTTTTTTCTTCTGTGTCTTGTCTTGTTTCATTGGCTTTTTTATATGTATGTTGAGATATTTTTTGTTTTTTTGTTTTTTTTTTTGTTCTTTGTGTTCGTTTCGTATTTTCTCCATCTACTTTTCTTACATTTTCTCCCGCAGTGTGTCAGCTTATTTATTAGTTTTGTTCTCTGTTTTTTTTTTTTATTTTTTATTCTCGCTTTCTTTTTTCTCTTTCTAACTTATTTTTAATTTACAAGTTTTTTTTTCTTTTTCTTATGCCCTGCTTTGACAACGCCCTGACGACGGCGACAGCGACAGCGACGTTGACGTCAATGACGACGACGCGGATAATGAAAGCCTCAACTACAAAGCAAAAATTTTTTGCCTTTTCAACTTTTGCGCTTTTATGCAACGCCGCCAGGCAGCCGAATGTCATCTCCCTCCGCACAACATTCAACCTACAAGTCTAACCAACCTGTGGGGTTGAAACTGTGTCAAATGCAATATTATTATTTATGCTTTGGCTCTTTTCATTTTCTTTGGCTTATTTGCTTTGCACTTTGTGTAATTGACAAGTTTGTTGCATACTTTTCGGGTCGCCTGCCAATAATTGCAAATGGCTTTGACGTTGGCGTCGGCGTTGGCGTTGGCGTTGACCAACCGGACAAAACTTTGCAACAAAGTTATGCAATGATGAATTTGAAAGGATTTCTTGTTAGGCAACCAGCCAAAAACTATTCTAATTGCGATGCTCAAAAAATAATAATTCGACGGCTATTTATAGTTACAATTAGCAGAAGCATAAAGTAAATTGAATTGAACTACAGTAGAACTTTATGTAAATTTATTTTACAGTTACATATATCTATTTATTAGCGTTTGCTTCTTGCTTATTAGTTACACACTGCGTATACTTAATTTAATATTCAAGCCAAGTTGATGCAGATTGTCAACTGTTGGCTACAAATGCAAATGTTTGCACAATTCCGTTGCATTGTTTTGCAACCTTAAAGCTCATTAAATGTTAATGACTCACTCACACACACACACACATTTTCTCTCTCTTTCTCTCTCTCTCTATTAAACTCACACTGACATTGTCTATTTTATCTGTTTTCTCTTGCAGGTCGCACACACAATGCCAACTATGCACTTTACCATATCGGACAACCAGCCACGGCGGGTGTCAAACAGTTTGCCGAGACTGGCAAAACGGAGCTATTGGATAGCAATGCAGGTGAACAGCAGCAACAACAAATGCAACAGCAGGCAACATCAACATCAACGGGAACAGTAACAGCAGCAAATATAGCAACAAATGTTGAGCGTAGCGTATTTGATGAGTTCAGCATGCCGGCAATACAGTTAGGAGCTGGTCGCAGTGAGGCTAAAGTGTTTGTCGACAGTAATCACAGTTTGGTATCGCTAATGACGCGCATTGTTCCCTCACCGGATTGGTTCATAGGCGTCGATTCGTTTGAGGTAAGCACAAAGAGAGGCAGAAATTGACATAGAGAAAGAGAGAAATAGAAATCAATGCAATGGAATTTTTTTGTATACATTGCAGCTATGTGTTGGCGGGTCGTGGATTGATACTGTCACCGTTGAATTGGATCCACTTGATGCGGGCACCGACAACGGCTTCACATTTACCGCACCCAATTGGCCGACAGCACCGCAGGGTGTCATCTATCGTATAACATCACGATATCCAGCACATCCAGCTGGTAGTTTTTATTATCCAAAGAGCAAACGTTTGCCGCCCATCGCCACATTTCAGTTTATCAAGGTAAGTAGCCGTTGAGTCGGATCGCATCTCTAAGTGCCAGCTCTTGAAAATATGCTTAAACAAGTTAATTAACTGCAAATTAGCAGTCAAAATGTAACCGACAAACCGTCCCCCTCATTCCATCTTTCGTTTCCGCTTCTTAATGACTTTTCTCCCTGTTAAACCCGAAAAAATAAACGAAAAAAAAAATATAAAAACGAAAACGAAAACGAAAAAAAGGGGGAAAAAATCAAAGTGCTAATGGGCCATTAGCATTACAATGGCGGCCAAACATGTGTAACAGCATTAAGTACAAGTGTGTGGGAGTGTATGCGCGTGCATGTGTGTGCGGTTAGCTGCGGCTTATTACATATAAATCAGTTGCCTCAGCTGCCACACGAATAAAAAAAAATGTGTCTGTGTGGGTGTAAAAAAAAATAACTGCGTTAATTACATAAAAATTATATGCATGAGCTTTAAATTTTCGCGAATTAGCTGAAAAAGTGCGAACAAGAACAAAAATAAACTCATGAATTTAGTGCGAATTAGGGAACAAGAGAAATGTCAGTACATACAAATAATGCGATGATACGAAATTATACTCTCACAAACTCGACTAAATTTAATTTTGATTTGTATTTAATTTGGATAAAACAAATTAGTTGTTTTTATACTTCAGACGAAAGATTTAATGTTCGAAGTCGGCCAAACTGTCAATTCCAAGTTAGCAACTCGAAATTGGCAACTCCAAGCTGGCAATTCTACTTGTTCCCTGTCGCAACAACAAAACGCAACAACTTGCTGGAGCATCCCTTGATTTTTCTGGGGCTCAAAAACGGATCAAAGTTCGAGACCAAACAAATAGTTAAATCAATAAAATTAAATGCTGTACATAATGTGTGTAATTTTTCTTTATATTTTTTTTATTTTCTTTTTCTATTTTATTTATTTATTTTTTGTTTAATTTTATTTTTTATTTTATTTATTATTTCATTTAATTAGTATTTTATCTTTACATTTCATTTATTTATTTTATTATTATTTTAAATGTTCAATTATTTTTTGTTTATTTTTTATTATTATTTTTCATTTATTATTTTCTTTGTATTTTATTAGTATTTTAAATGTTCAATTCAATTCTATTTTTAATTATTTTTTTATTTATTTTTTACTTTATTTTATTTTTTATATATTTTTTTATTATTTAATTTTTTATTTATTATTATTATTTTTTTTTTTGTATTTTATTTTTATTTTAAATTTTCAATTCAATTTTATTTTTATTTATTTTTATTTTTTATTTTTTTTATTTTTCGTTTTATTTTTCTTTTATTATCATTTTACAGGTTCAATTCAATCAAAATCTTATTGAATATGAAAAAAAAAGAAATGCGTTTAAGTATTCAATAAATTATAGATAAATCGCTGGACTAACGTTATCTGAGTAACATTATCTTAGTTAGCCATAACCATTAAAAGCAGGCAAGTCATCACATGCTATGCCATTGTGCCAGACCTTCAGATTGTTAGTCTGTTAGACCGTCAGCCAGTAAGAACGTCAGGCTGTCATGCCTTCAGGCATTCATGCAGCATACTTGTACTACGTCATGAAAGAGACCTTAATAAACGCCAATCCATTAGCTGCCACAAATCGTGAACGTGCACCATTTCAAGGCACAATGGTAATGTTGAAATTGGGGGAATAGCAGAAATATGTATAGAAATAGGAATGGGAGTGGGAATGGGAACGGGAACGGGAACAGGAGCCTGTATGCTACTAAAACCGCCTACTGTTCGTTGTGCCATCAGCTTCGTGCTTTCTCACCCATACAAAGACACAATTCAAGCATTCAAGGCATTGTAATTATATTGCAGGACATACTACGATGTTCAGAAAGTGCCGCACTTATACTTACAATACTGGGGGCGTAGACCATAGACCATAGAGCATAGACCTCACCCTCATCCTCACTTTCAGTTCCAGTGTATCGCACACTTTGCCTACTTTCTTCATTGCTTTCTCAACCGGCCGTTGCCGCTCATCAAAATCGCTTTTATGTGTTTGGCCGGGGGAGAGTGAGAGTGAGAGTAGCGCACATAAAATTTACGCCCTACGATTCTGGCAGATGTTTCGACTACGTTTGCATAGTTTGCTTGCCCCTAGCGTGGGCATAGGCGTGGTCACACACACACACACACACACACACACACACACACAGATATACACATACACTGTACGTGTGGTCATTATTCTTTATTTGTTGTCCAGCTTTCAGATGCTTTTCGGATTCGGTCTCTTTCTCTTTCTCTGCTTCTTCTCTTCTTCAGCCTCTGTTGCTTATATTGGCCTCCGTTTGCTGTTGTTGTTATTGTTGTTGTTGTAGTAGTAGTTGCTGTTATTGTAACGCCTTTTTGACACTACTAATTCTAGTTTTATTTCCGGAGAAAAGGGAAAGTATGTACTGCGCATTGGGATTGCCAAGCTCTAAAAATGTCTACGCCTTTTGTTGCCATACTGCTCGCGGGTATAAATAAATTGTCATACGTTACACTGCAAAATTGTTGAAAGCAAGATATTAATCAGAAAATTCATAAAATAAAATTCATATTTTTACAAAAAAAAGAATATATATAAATTTGTGGTTTATATTTTGAGTAATAAAAATAAATTACAGAGCATGCAAAATTCGGCTAGTTAAATTCTTCTGCTTATATTTGGCTACTTTTGTTTATGGCCAACGAAATGGAAAGTTATTTACTTACAAAGAATGTTCGTCTGCTTCATTTTATGGCCAGGACATGTGTGGGACCAAGGCCAAGTTCTAAGTACAAGTAGTTATAGCATACACTCACACACACATATACACTCACACTCACACACAAATATACATATACATATACATATACATACTGCGTGTAAGGGTAATTATGTGTTGATTTAGTTTTGTGGCATTAAATTCTTAAATTTCCATTAAAGTAAATTCCAAAAATGTTTTGTATAAAATCTCGGATTGAAATGGAATGCGAATTGTTCCAAGCCGAAAGTGGAGAGTTGAGGTTCTTCGTCTTTTTTAACAGTGGATCTGGGTCTGTAATCCACAAGGAATTTCACAGTTTGTTGTTGTACTTGTTGTTGTTGTTGTTGTTATTGTTATATGCGGATTATGTATATATATATATATATTGTTTGTGTGTGTGAGTAAGTGTGAATGTGTATGTATTTTAATGCCACAAAAGCAACACACGGTGTTGCGCGGCATGGCACAGCGGCCGCTGTCGACGCATTTGCGTGAATCTGAAGCTAACAGCAAAAGGTAGCCTTTGCGATAAGCCTGGGCAGAAACCAAGTGACGGAGCCAGCCCCAAAAGCACAGAGCCACAAACACACACACACACACACACACACAATGTGGCAATAACAATGCGAAGCGTGGTAATAGAAAGCAGAGATGAATAAAAGTGGGAAAAAAAAGGGGGCGTGAGGTGTAAGAGATTCGCTGGTATAGAAAATGACAGCAAAACCCAAACAAATAAATTAAAATGTGCGACAGCGCGCCAACAAAAACTTTTTTTTTTGTTCTTTCTCTGCTTTTATTTTGTGCGGTACACATTCCTGCTGTAGCTCGTCGCTGTCACAACAGACTCAGACTCTATAGCTACATACCATATATTCCCCTTGCCCTTTCTCTTGCTATTGCTATTCTCTATTCGCATTCTATCTCTTTCTCTTCACCTGGTCTGCAGTTGTAGCCTTGTGTCTATGTCAATATTTGCCACAAATTGAAATTAGCAGCGCGTTAGGCGCACCTGTACTCATACTTATACGTATACAATAACACTAACACTAACACTCGCATTCATTTACACAAATACAAACTCAGTCTCACACTCACACACACATTCACACTTAAACTCACATTTGCTGTGAGCATTTGCTTTACGTATGCTGTGCACATAATCCGCGTAAATTAATATGCTGCACACACGCATACTCTCGCACACACACAAACACTGAAACAACACATGTGTATATGTATGTGTATATGCTTTTCCCAGTTCCTAATATCTTTCTTCTCTTTCTTGCCGGCAACTTCTATTTGCAGCTAAAGGAATACGAACTGAGCGAAGTATTTAATATTGCTGAGGATGATCGCAAATATGAAACAGTTCAGACACAAACGCATCTGGATGCCGAACACAATCACGTCGAGATGAACAATGAGCTGTCGGCAAGCATTGAGAGAGAGCGACAACGTGAACGAGAGGGACAGCAAGAGGGACAACAGCAGCAACAGCTGCAGTTGCAACAATACGATGAGGAAAGACAACGAATACGTTCGCAACTGTTGGCCAAAATGAATCCAATGTGAGTACATGATATTATTTATTTATTTTGTTATTATACCCTTACATAAGGTATATTAATTTTGGACAGGCGTTTCGTAACGTCCCTTAGAAGGCGTGTTAGACCCAACAAAGTATATATAGTCTTGATTAGCATCGACACGACAACCCAAATGTAGGTCTGTCCCTCCGTCTGTCTGTTTCAAACCGAACAAGTCTCTTAGTTGTAAAATAAGCAAGCTCATAAGCTATATACAAGTTGGCACTAGCTGGATCGGACCACTACATCATATAGCTGCCATCGGATCGATTGACCTATTGTTTTTCTATGTTTTTTTTAAGCTATCCAGCTGAAATTGACAGGATTGAAATTTAGTGACGACTTACACGTCTCGTAAAAATTTGGTCAAAATCGGACCACTATATCATATAGCTGTCATAGGAACGGTCGTATGAAACTGAAGTTTTTATATGAAGAACTTTTTTCTTTAATAAGTTATCTGCAAGGCTATGAAATCGCCAATCCTCCGAAGATAACTTTGTTTTCTTGTTTAAAAATAAAATTCAAATATTTTTTAATACTTATAAATTTTTAATATGTAGAAAAGACTTTGAAAGTTATATAGTATTACATAATTACGTGGAAAGCGAATTATTTTATTATAAATACCAATTAATAAGAAGTTCTTAAATTAAAACAATAACTAATTGGAAATATCTAATTAGAGAAAAATAGTTTAAAATATATTAGTAAAAAAAAGAAAAAATTGTATTTTGCAAATTACTGCAAATTATTAATTATATATTTTTATATGCCAAAAGTATAAATACATTTTTTTATAATTATAAAATAATTTTACACATTTTATAAATATAAAAAAATATTAAAGTTATATATTATTATATATTTAGGCGGCAATCTGTATAGTTTATATAAATATAAATAATTTTTATATTAATACTTATTTATTAAAAGTTCTTAAAATAAAAAAATTAGTAATTGATATTGAAAATTGATATTGATAATCAAAGGGAAATAATTTAAAATATATTGGTCAAAAAAGAGTCTTGATTTTTTTATATTTATTTTCATTTCGAATAAAAGCTAACGCATTTACCATTTACCCAAACTTTTGCATACACATTAAAGCATTTCAAGTAATTTAAGTCATTGCTCACCACAATTAATGTTCTATATTTAGCTGCATTAATCATTGCTGCATTAATCAATATTCAATCATTTGGCTGTAATTTATCATTCCTAAAATAAAATACAATTGACATGCAATTATATTTAGCTGTAGGTCAAACTAAATATAGTTAATTACACATACTCCACATTAAGTGTATAAAAAGTGATTAATTATCAAAGCATAGGCAGTGCAATGACTTGCTTGTCCCCTGCATTAGCCTTCACATATGTAGGAATTCATATTAATATGTAAGAAATGTAAAGTGTCTCTAAACTTGCTATATACATATATAACTAAATATGTATAAATAAATATATGTAGAAAAATATATTCAAGCTGTTTAGCTGACGCAATATGAAAAGCTGCAACTGCAGCAGCTAAAATTATCTGCAACGTCAAGTAGCAGTAAGCAGTTGTTAGTAGGCAGCAGGCAGCAGTAGCCGAAGCATGTAGGCATCAATTTGCCATACTTAACATATGCGTCAGGTGCGCATCATCGTGATGAGATGAAACTACTTTCAACACATTTTGAGCAGCTGGCAACCAGAAAACCCCCCCAAAGAAAACAAACAAAAGCTGCTTTCCAAGCACACTTCATAGCACATTACACCACTCTGAAAAGGTTCTCCAGACGTTGGCTGTATGTACAAGTCATAGAGTGAAAGAGAGAGAGAGAGAGAGTAGCATGAGGAATGAAGTTTGCGGAACTGAGTAGCATAGACACTGGCAGAGATCGTGGCACGTAGCCCGGTTAATGCTGCATCTTTAAAAAGCTTGTCCCAGAAAAATGGCCAAAAACAAAAAATGAAGAGAAAAAAAAAAAAAATGGAGAGCAAGTAATAGGAAAATCCAAAGACTGCAAAATCCAACTCCAATGTCGTGTCGTCTCGGACAACGACAGCGACAGTCCTTGTGCTTGTGCTTGTGCCAGTCGACAACGTGCTGGATACACAAACAAAACGTAAAACTAAAACTAATCCAGTTCTACGCCCACTTTTCTGCGTGCTACTTTCATTCCTGTTCAAGTGGATTTTTGGCACCATTGGCACTGGTAACCTGCATATTTAATGACAAGCCCAAGCATAGGACCAGACCCAGGCCCAAGCGCAAGACCAAGCCCTGCCCAGAGGCGTATGCGATGTGAGAAAGACAGCAAAAGAGAGTGGCATCATTGTCGGTGGTCGGTAACGTGGGCGATGGCACCGGCGGCAGTGGCAGCGGCGGCAGTGGCAGCGGTGAGTAGCTCAAGCTTGTACGTGTTCGAGTGCCAAGAAAGCAAAATCCCCAAACCTTCAACAAAGTAAAAACTCCTCTGGCTTGGTATTTCTTTCTGTATGCCAAACTAAAGTGCTCGCCCTTTTAGCACATGCGTGGGCGTGGCACTCTTTGCAAAAACGACATACAAGAAAAAACAACAATAATAAATAGAAAATGGAAATAAAATGGAAAAAAAAACAATTGGCAAACTGACAAAAGCGCCAACAGCAAAAGCAAAATCCAATGCCAAAACCAGCTTGGACAGTGTAATTACTTGCAATCTTATCAATGTGCTGTGAAGCGCGAGCTCGCGCTTTTTCTCTTTCGCTTGCGTTCTATATAAACAGCAAAGCACCTGCGACAGACTGACAGACAAACGACAGAAAACAGACAACAAACAACTAAGAAACTGACACATCAGACACATAGTAACAATAGCAGCAGCAGCAACAACAGCAGCAACATCATGATTGCATTGGCGGCTATAACTCCACTCATTGTGCTAAACAGTGCTTGCAACATGCCGCAGCAGATGCAACAACAGCCTCATTTAAGGCAATTACAAAGTAAGCTAAAGTATCTGCTTAATGGCTACATTTTAGCTATAATATAGCTAATTTATATAATTTACAGTACCACAACAAAAACAGCAGCAGCAGCAAAAGCAACAGCAACGCCTGCCAAACACAAAGAAAGTTAAGGCAAAAACTCAAAATGTTATCAAAGCGCCAAGCTATAGAAAACTTGATGTTTATTGAAAGCGGAAGACAATCAGCGATAAAAATATAAATTAAAAAGAAATATTGAAGAAAAATGTAGATGCAGTTTAAATAAAATAAAAATAAAATAATATAAAAACTTTGAAAAAGAAAAAATAAAATAAAATGTAAAGAAAATGAAAAAATAAAAGTTTAAGCAAAAAAAATTTTAAATAAATTAAAAAAATTTTTAAAAATAGTCAACAACAAAAAATAAATATAATAAAAAAATGTAAATAAAAATAAAATTTGATAAAATAAAAATTTAATTGAAATAATATTTAAATAAATTAAACACTTAAACAAAATAAAAAATTAAATAAAAATACAATAAAAATGTAAAAAAAAATTAAATACAATAAATATTTAAGTTATAATGTATTGTAAATAAAATAAAAATTTATATACAAAAAATAAATAAATAAAAATTTAAATAAAATAAAAATATAAATAAAATAAAAATTTAAACAAAATAAATATTTATATAAAATAAAAAATTTAAAATAAATGCCAAAAACAAAAAAATAAAAATTAAAATAAAATATAAATAAAATAAAAATTTGAGTAAAAATCATACTTAAATAAAATAAACCTTTAGATAAAATAAAAAATGAAATAAAATTATGTATTAAAAATTTTAATAAAATAAAAAATTTTAAAAAAATGCCAATAACCAAAAATAAATAAAAAAAATTTAAATAAAAATTTGAATAAAATAGAAATTAAAATAAAAGAAAAAATAAATAAATTACAAATTTGAGTAAAAATAATACTGAAATAAAAATGTACATAAAATAAAAATTTAAATATATTAAAAATTTAAATAAAATAATAATGTAAAAAAATAAAAATTGAAATAAAATAATATTTTAAATAACACAACAAAATTTAAGAAAAACAAATAAGTGAAGAAAATTTCTTTTTTTCTTAAATGTTATTTCTCTCTCATGCTTAGTATTTTTAGGCAAAAGCTTTTGCATTCACTTTGTGTTGAAGTTGACTAAAATTGTAGGTGTCGCTATCTCTTTATGTCTCTCTTCTTTCGCTGTTATCTTCAGGTTTTTTTTTACTACTTTTTAAATTTCATCAATAATGAAAGTTAATGACGTCATTAGTATTTATTTAATAAAAATTAAGTTTGGGTATTATATGAACATCTTTGATTCATTGTGTACACAATCTTATCGCATTCTGTGGTTGCCGTATTACATATAAAAGTAAAGTAAATGCCTTGCATTGGCAACAGTTAAGTTGAAACAATACAGCGACAACATGTCCATGCCGCCAGCAACATTGGTTATCATTGGCGCCGCAGCCAATAATCAAAGCAGGCAAAAGAAACAACAGAAAAGTAAGCAAAAAAAAAAAAAAAGATAAAAGAATTGTGATGCATAAAGAATAAAAAATAAAATTTAATGTAAATTCTCTAGTTGCAAAAACCAACAAACAACAAATAAAAAAAACTAAAGGAACAGACAATAAAATTGAGGTAGAACAAGTCGAGTCAAAGACCAAAGAAAATAGTTGCCAAATCAGTTAGTTTATCGCTTGGTTTATCTTATCACAGTGTTTGGATTTTGTGGCATGAAAATATATTTGCTATGACATAAACACTTAGACTATAAATTGACTTGGACGGAACTTGAGAATTTTAGTCAAGTGACATAAGGAAAACGCAACGGAACATAATAATAATAATCATAATAATAATAAAAAGCAAAAAAAAATGCAAGAAATTCCAGTAACAACAACAACAACAATTGAGGAAATTAGCTTAGAGGAAGCGAAAAATTTTGAAACGATAAATGAAACGGCAACAATAACAGAAATAGAAATTGAACCATCAAATTTAGAAAATCGCCATCATCATCATCATCATAATCATCATCAGCATCATAAACATAATCATCATCATCATCATCATCAAGAGAAAGATCAACAAACTGTCGTTATAACAGATGTTAGTGATGAGCAAGTTATAATAGAGACTGAACAACTGCAACAACAGATGCCACAGCTATTGCAACAACAACTGAAACTGAAAGTGCAGCAAGCACAGCAACGGCAACTGCTGCGACAGCAGCAACAGCAAATGCAACAGGAGCAGCAGCAATTACAGCAACAGCTACAGCAACAACAGCAACAAGAATTGCAAGAACAAAAGGAAGAGCAACTATTGCAACAGGAGAAACAGCAACTGCATCAACAACAGCAACAGTTGGAGCAGGAGCAAATGCAACAACAACAGCAGCAGCAAGAACTGCAACAGGAGAAACAGCTGTTGCAACAGCTGCAACAGCAGCTGCAACAACAACAACAAAAACAGCAGCAGCAGCAACAACAACAAGAGCAGCAGCAGCAGCAACTGCAGCAACAACAGCAAGAACAGCAACAAGAACAACAACAATTACAGCAACAAGAGCAACAACAGCAACTGCAGCAGCTGCAACAGCAACAGTTACAACAAGAGCAACAACAAGAACTGCAACAATTGCAACAAGAACAGCAGCAACAAGAGGAGCAACAACAACAGCGACATCATCATCATCATCATCACAAGCATCACAAGCATCATTCAAGGGATAAACAGTTGGCACCACAACCGCCCGTAATGCCACCACCATTACCAACAACAGCACCACCGCAACTCTCACCCGATGCGCAGCAAACGAATTTAAATTTGCCAGCATCAGCATCAACACCACAGCAATCAGCATCTAGTGCAAGCCAAAGACCAAAGTTGCCGCCACTGTACATACCCAACAGCAACAACGCTGCAGCAACATCAACAGCTACAGCTCAACCAGCAGCAACAGTCGCAGCATCAGCAACATCAGCAACATCAACAACAAGAACAACTACGAATCAAACAGAGATTTTTATAGATGAAATTGTCGAGCCAAAACCAGGATTTGTCGCAGCACTACCAGCACCAGCACCACCAACCGCAGAGCTAATACTCGTGGGCGTCGTCTCTGAAGATACAATTGACAGGCGGCGAAAAAGCTACAGAGTTAGCTGTGATTTGACAGATTCGCCACAACAAACAAGCAGCAGTAGAAGATGCCGTCATTGTACCATCATCTAAGCCACGAAAAAAAACATAGCGTAACACTCTGCGAATTAAATTAAATGTTGAACATAAAATGTAATGCTAAAACGTAAAGATACTCTATGTAAAAAAGTAAATTAAAAGTCACATGACAATGACTGAAGCTGAAAGCTGCTGTAAAACTAAAGTAAAAAGCTTAAAGCTTTTATAATATTTTTTATTTTAAAGTTAGACAAAACAATATAAAAACAATTGTATTGAAAAATATAAATATTATATCTTATTATTAAAATTTTATACTATAGATAGCAGAATATGTTATACACTAACCAGCGAAATTTGTATTGAAATATTCTTTTAGTATATAGAAAAATTTCTCGGGGGTTTTCCTGCTGCTGAAATAAATGTAAAACATAAAATAAATAACTCAAACAGTCATCGCTTATCACAGAAATAGTTGCCTTATCAGCATGTGAATTTAAGCTCTGCTGCTGCTTCTGATTCTGCTTCTGCTATTACTACTGCATAAATAATCTTATCTAATCAATAAAAACTAAAGGTGCAAATGAAAATCACCGTAATTGATAATTAATTAGCTGTGGCCACTCAACGGCTACTCAATAAATGCGAGAGAATTCGATAAATAAATATTAAGCGTTGAGTACTGATTGATTGATTAATACCCTGTAAATAACATACCATGTTACTACATTGTCTATACATATTTAATGACATCTGTTATGCTTAATATACCCGCTTGTAGCTATTAGTTAATGGGTATAAGGTATAAAATGCGAACTTGACATTCAGTCAAACGTTAGAAAGCGACGAGCAATGCCACCGCCACATCGCGGCTATGGACCGGGGCCTGCCTTTGGGCCTGGGCCACAGAGATTACCACCCGGAGGTGGTTTCGGACCAGGACCACAACGACCACCGCCTGGACCAGGATTCTATGGCCCAGGGCCTCCGCCACCGTCCCGTACGAATGTAAATGTAGATGTCAATATCGGTGCTCGCCCACCGCCCATAGGCGTTGGCATTGGCTTTGCACCGCCGCCAGTGATTATCGGTGCGCCGCCAGTTGTTATTGGCGCTGCAGCACCGCCGCCAGTTATTGTTGAAACAGTTGGGCCGCCACGACCAGCAGCATATGTGGGCGCTGTGCAACCGCCAGTGGCCACAGTCTATGCACAGCCAGGAGCAGAAGTTTGTTGTTGTACAATTCTCTAAGCCAAGTGAAGCGTTAATATGTGTTTGTGTTATTATAATCTATATATCTTTATAAACTATATATATCCATATATCTATGTGTTACTTTTAAATGCAACTGTAAATAAATTGATAAGTTTTTGTGGAGCGCAATTTGTTTGAAAATTTTCTTTAAATTTCGAAAATTGTTGTATAATTATATTTATTTCATTTTAAAGTGTATTTAAATTTTAATAAATTAAAATAAAAAAAAAATAATAAAAAGTTCTGAAAAAAAACTATCAAGCTTATCAAGAAGCTCTGTGAAAAAAAGAGCCGTCAAAATCAGCCGGAAAACAGTTGATTCTGCAGTTGAAATGATAAGCGCTTTAAATGATTGATAAAAACTATGCTTAAATTGATGTCTCGTAACTAAGTAAATATTAGATATAATATCTAAATTTAGGCAATAAAAAGAAAAGTTAAATGGATACCGAACAACATTATAGACACTGCTTGCTTGTAAGAACTGTAAAATTCGTAGAATAATTATTTCTAGAAAATAATGAACATTCTGGCAAATATAAACAAAATAATATATATAAAAATTAATTTATTAAATAAATATTAAATAAATATATTAATAAATTCTTTAGACAATAAAACTCAAAGAAAAATATATAATAAAAATATAGGAAAAAAAAACAAAGAAAATAATATATATGTATTACATTATATTTCGTATAATTTCAAAAACAGCTTCAATTTAATAGAATGAAAAAATTCAACGAAAACTTCAAGGCAGAAAAATTACGAAGAAGTAAAGAAAAAACAGAGAAAAATTGATTGAAAATGACAATAATTTACATTATGTTGCATAGTTGCAAAGAATATTAAATAAATGCTGATTGGTATATTCATCAAGGTCTTTAACATGTTGCGACATGTCTGCAATTTATGTATTTAATATATGTTGCATGCTTCCGGGGGCATTGAGCATAACGTTGACGAACAAATACAAATTGCGCATGAAATAACATTTACTCTTAATACAGTTTGATGCGTTCGCCTAACGGTAATTGCCATAAACATGATCAACGTAAATTGTTGCTAATAACTACCTTATAATATGCACACACACACACACACACACACACACAAACACATACATACACATGTAAACGACATACACACAAGAGTAAAGTTGGCAGGACAAATTTCTTACTTGTGAAAGGAAAAAAAAATGTTTGTAATTTCAATTTGGGAATTTTCTTCATCATTTTCATCAGTCGACAGTCGACAGTCTACAGTCTACAGTCTGCAGACAAGCAGTTGGCAGGCAACGCTCTGACAGCAGGCAATGCTGTGTCAGCCTCTGGCGTTACAGCTTTTCCATGTTTTTACCGCGTTTTCCACGCTTTTGAGGCTTTTAAGTCTTGCGCTACACGTTTTCAATATTTTCGCCAATTTACTTGGCATTTTTTCTCCTTTCTGTTTTTTTTTTTTTGCTTTCTTTTCTTAGCTGAATTCTACCTTTTGCTTCTTGATTTCTTCACTGGCTGCTACTATCATTCTCCGCCTCTCTCATCTCTTTGCTAACTCCGCTGACTCCCTCACTTTTATTATTATTATTATTATTATTATATGCGCGATTTTGCACGGCATACGTACAGCATGTGTATGCAAATAAACGAAAAGTGCAGGAAACAAAACACGGAAGTTGGCCAGGAAGGATGAGTGGAAGGAAGGAAGGAAGGAAAGAAACTGACGGCGGCACAGAAAATGTTGTTTCTACCTTTTGGATTTTGGCTATAGGATATAGCCAAAACACCGACAACCAACACACACACACACACACACATGTAAATTGAGATACAGAGCAGAGAACTGCAAAAGGCAAATTTAAATTGAAATTGTCTACAGCTTACGTGCTGACATAAGAAACGCGCAGAAACACCTTCAACGACGTCTAACGTGCCGTATGTGTAATCTGTGATAGTCTACGCGGTCTCTCACTGTCTGTCTGTCTGTCTGTCTGTCTGCCAGTGTGTATTAAGGAATGTAAATCGCGCTTGTTACAAGGGCGTTGTTGTATGTTTTAAGCTACTCGGCAAAATCATAAAATAAAACAATTGATTTATAACAACACAAATTAGGCTTAAATTCAACTTGAATTTTAAATAAATCTACTTAATTCTTAAGTAATTGAAAAACTATAAAAATTGAAATTAAAGTAAACATTGATAAATTAGGCTGTATATTTATTAATATTTTTATTTAAATTTTAGCAAATTTAAGTAATTTTATTTTATTTCAAATATTATATTCAAAATATATAAAAATAATTTTAGAACAAATATAAAAACAATATAAAATAAAACAAATAAATAAAATAAATGTAAAATATATATATAATAAAAAAAAAATTAATAAAAAATTAAATAAATGAACAAGAAAGCAAAATTATCATCGGCGTGCCGATGGAAGTCTTGGCCGATTTCTAGTTCTGACTTATATACAGCTTATGGGTATAGGGAGTATAGGGTAGTATAGGGTATGGGTAGTATAGGGTATAGGGTATAGGGAATCGAATCATAAAAGTCAATGAATTTTTTAAATATTAAAGAAGTTTAAATTTCCGTTACCACTAAAAACGCAGAAAATGCAGATGATGTCAGAGCTAAAAGCAAAGAATTTTCTACATGAAACAAAAATTTGCAGAAAATTTGAATATTTAATTTGAAAATTTAAAAAAAAATACAAACAAATAAATTTCTTTATTAAAATTTAATAATTTATAATAATAATAATAATAATAATAATAATATTATTATTATTTTAATAATTCATTAAAAATCATTTACATATTTTTTTTTTAACAAAATTTTAAACACAATTTATTTCATTTCACTTGCAGCTATAACAACAGTCAACCACCGTCGGCTGCGGCTAATGTGGTGCCCAAAAACGACAAACATGCGCTACTGCAGAGCATTGCCAACAGTTACAGACGTGCCAGCAATGTGACCAATAAGAACAACAACAACAACAACAACAATACTTACGCATATGCTGGTAAGGATACATCGGATGGTATGGGAAAAACATCGCGACGTCGCGGTTCGTTGGCAATGAAAAGACGTCGCGATTGCCGCGTTAGCCATTGGTCCGAATGGACAGCTTGCAGCAAGAGCTGTGGCATTGGCGAAATGCATCGATATCGCAAAGTCATCAAACATGGCAAACGCGGCGGTCGACCATGCCCGGCACTGCAACAATCCAAATGGTGCGGCACTGAGCGCAACTGTCACGGGCCGCAGAGCTATTTTAATTGGTAAGTTTCACAATATACGCTATAAACTTCGACATTTCCATACTCTATAGTCTTTAGCATTTCTATATACTATATTCATTGTTCAAATTGTTCCACTACAGGTCCGATTCTGATACATGAACACGCTATGTGCAAGAACCAAAGCGATATATAGAAATATAATTTTAATTTAAGGCGTAAGAATTGCTTTTTGTGGAGAAATAAATAAAAACCATAAACAAGAAGAGAACAAGAAGAACAACAAAGAGAGAACAGTAGAAAATGAAAAGAACATCCCCTGTGAAGCGAAACAGAGCCGTAATGGAAATTCACCAGGATCCCCGTCACCCCAGGCAGCTGCCAGAGCGATTTTAATTTAAATTTAGATTACGATACGAAAATTGAAAATTGAATATTCGAATATTGAAAATTAATTTAATAATGCACAGAGAAATGAAATGCAGAAAGTTCGAAAGTTTAATAAATTATACAACCCAAAAAAAAAAACAAAAAAAAACCAGAAAAGAACAGGAAATATCGCATATAAATCCGAAGACTACTGACAATATTTAATGAAAAAAAATAATAATAAAAATATAAAAAAAAAACACAAGGATTTAAAAATCTATACATAAACATTTGGCTAGTTTTCCATTTGAGTTGCTTAAGCTAATTTTATTGTATAAATCAAGCAGCTTTCGAAATACATAAATCTATATATACATATGTGTCATATATATAATAAAAAAAAAAAAAAAACAAAGCAACAAAAAAAAACAAATTAAAAAAATAATAAAAAAAAAAATTGAAATGAAAAGAAAAGCAAATTACTATTTAGTAGACGTACAAATTTAAGATGCAAACGATAGCGAGAGCGGTTTAATAAATTCGAAATGACAAAAAAAAAAAAACAATTAAAACACAAAATAATAATTATAATGTCTTAGTCTTAGCATATCTGAGAATTTATTCTTATGGTTTTTTTTCTATTTCAATAATCAACAAAAAATGATTTTGTATGCTTATCAGCTATGCGTATTTATTGAACCGCCCTCGTAGCTCGAAGTATATTATTAACTGAATCAAATAGATACCCAAAAAAAAAAAAAACAGCGTGAAAATTTGCGTAATCAAACAAGGAAATGAAAACGAAAAAAAAAAAACCAAAGTATGAAACCAAAAAAAACAAAAAGCTCGCACACACATCCATGAAGCTAGCATAAAAGTTTGCGTGTATATGTGTGAGCTGTTAAGCTAAAATTAGACGTAAACTAAGTTAATTAAACTATAATAGCAATGCAATAAAAAGCAACAATTACTAGAACAACAACAAGCAACCAACAGCAGCAGCAGCAGCTGCAGTCGATTAAAATCTAGTTTAAAGCGTACCTACAACAGTTTGAGATCTACACAAATTTCGAATTCATTCACATTCAAAACACTTTGCGAGACTCGTCATTGAATTTTCAAGTTATTAAAACAGTTTGCGAGTTCATGGAAAATGTAAAGAATTAAAAAACAAAAAGAAAAAAAATAAAACAAATTAAATTTTTCATACTTAGCATGCAGAATGCACCTCATACAGTTTGAGAGTCACTGGCATTTATAGAAGCACATAAATGGCCTTTGTTTTGGGCAGCCAACAAATAAAATAAAAAATTACTTAAAATATGTAAAATAAAAAATTTCGAAAAAAACTGAATGGAAATGCAAAATGAAAATGCAAACAAATTAGTCTTTAAAAAAAAAAAACACAAAAAAAACAATTCTTATGTAATAATTATAAAAAAATATATAACAACAACAGCAAGTGCATAAGACATTTTGTAAAATAAATCAACACAAGAGAGCAAGAAGAGCAACAACAAGACAAAAACCAAACAAAAAAATAAATAAATAAAAATAAAAATAAAAAATAAAAAACAAAACAATAAAACCAATCATAAACTGTAAACTTCTAGCTTCATTTTGAATTTTTTCGTCTCTTCTCTCGACGTCTGACCCATGCTGGCAGTATGAGCTTCAAGCTCCCTGACAGCATAATGCATATGCCGGCAAAAATGAATGGTGCCATATATCCTTGTGTCTTTTGTACCAAAAATCCACCAAATGTTGTGCCCACAAAAACACCCAAACCCATTGCCAAGGCCGTAATGCCAAACGCATTGGTCAGTTTCGACAGTCCTAAGTAACGTACATAGATAAGTGCACGCAATGTGGCATATACAGCTGTATGTAGTGAAGGGAAGTGGAAAGAAGTTGAAGGTAAGATAATTGCATGCTTATTATTCACCTGGTGCAACACCATAGCAGAGGCCATAGACATACTGAAACCAGATCAAATCGCTGCCATAGAATGAGCTTATAAAGACTACAATGCCACCAAGCAGCATGCCACCACCGCAGATATAGTTCGTCCAGCTTGTCAATTTGTAGGCAACAAAGCCGCATAATATGCGTGCTATGAAATTTGTGGCACCAATTGCCGGGCCAATCCATTGAGAATATGCTGTGGGAATTGTGGTGCGTGCCTTGGAATAAACAAACGGTATATTGAAGCCCATGGGATAAAGGAAGGCCGATAGTAGCAATATACGAAACTCAAAACTTTTCAATAGATGCACATCAAATAGACGATTTAAGGCACGCATTATTTTTGTATGCAACCAATTACGTTTCTTTGGCTTGCAATGTCGACGCTTATGTATATGTTGTGTTGCGTGAACTTGTTGAACTGCTACTGCATCCTCGGAAGATTCACGTTTATCATTTGTCACAATATTCACAACCGTAACTGTATCCGAACTATCGTATTCATGTATATTATGTAATCCATAGGCAGCCCTTTGTATCTAGGGAAAAATTATAGAACTTTTTGATTAGAGTTACAGTTAAATTTCTTCTACTCACATGTGCTTGAGAACCGACAAATTCTACTTCTTTGCCCTCAAATTGTTCTTTGCTATGCACTGATACATACTCAACGGGTCCCGTATAAAAGAGATCCTCACGCTGTATGGGATCAGCATGCACTAAATAATTGATATCATGCTCCTCCTCCATATCTTGTTCAACTTTATGTTGTTTTTTGATAAAACATGGCGAACAACGACTTGCCCAAAGACGTAGACGACTATGCGGTCGCACTGGCGGCTCATAAGTCTCAAGCACAGGATGTGATTTGATCGATGAAACATCTTCGTTTAGAAAATAATGTACATAGAAATTGCCATAATATTCATTGGAATCGGATGTGGTCAAATGATTATGATGCACAATGCCAACAGGTGTGGGAGATACCTCCAAATATGCTAATGCCATTATGAATATAATCATAATGAGAAAAACTTGCATATGTACCGTATGTCGCCATCCAATCTTTTGCACCAATATGCTATTCGTAATGGAGAATATGAAAATGCCAGCACCAGCACCAGAGCATGAGAAGCCGCTGGCAATGGGACGAAATCGTTCAAAATAATAACCAATGATGAGCTGTGAGCTCACCCAGATCATGCTTAATCCCACGCCACCTACGGAAACTGAGCCGTTTATAGTTTCAGTGACAATTAAATATATAAATATAAATACTTACCAATGACACTATAAAATATAATCATTGTACACAAATTAGGACTGAAACTGGCCACAAGCAGAGTAACAGAAGAGATTATGACACCAGCTAATGCAATCGGTCGAAAGCCATAGCTATTTATCAAAGCGCTTGAGAAGGCGCCACCCATGAAATAGCAACCAATTTGAATGCTACCCACTAAAACAATTTCAGCGCTGCTTGCATTAAAATCTGAGTTCATATATGGCAATAGAATGCCAATGGAAAATATGATACCATCTACAATGAGTTGTGCGAAGAAACTTAGTATAAGCACCAGCCAACCATAGCCACCATCGGGAGGTATGGCCATATAGATCTATATCGGATTATGAATAAACATCAGTTGGATTGGATGAGATTGTACTGTTCACTCACTTACAAACGCCAAGCCGGAGCCTAAGTTAAATCCTGGTAAATTGCCTTGTATTTGTGTTCTACTTTCAGAAATGTCTTCTATTGAATTTGGTGCTTCATCATTGCTACTAAATAAAGTACTAGATGCTCCTAAATAGTTAGCATCTGTTAATTCTGTACGTGGTGAACTATAACCTTCTTGAGCGGTGAGTCTTTGTAATGCATCATTTCCAAAACTTTTGGTTAAACGCAGCTCAGATGATTCATCGGTGTCATCTGGTGCAGGTGTTGCTAATTTGTGTCCTACAAATAAAATATAAGTCTATAAACTTTGCCTTGAAATAATCTAAATATAAACATTATGTATACAAAAAAAAATTGCATACTTTTAAGCTGCTGCAAAAAAAAAAAAAAAACTTGCTTTGCGCTTTTAAAGAATTACATATTATTGTTTGCATTTAAATCGTAGCATACTTTTGAGCTGTGCTTTAAAATTACTGCGCAACAAAAACAAAATTGCAAAAAAAAATAAAAGGAAATCTGTAAATAAAATAAAAAATCAACGTACTTTTTTTATATACCTTTGTCACCTTTGTGGTGAGCGGGTCATCTTCATCATATTGATTTGTGGTACTTGTCGATTTTTTGACCACCTGTGCATCAGTCATTGATGCTCTCGGCATTGACAGGTTGTCCAAGGAGTTAACCAACAATTGAGCATTTCGATCCGTCTGCTGTTGATCTAATCTTTTAAAGTCTTCTGGCAATGTCTGTGATCCCTCATCAATCACATTGCCTCTCACGACCGCCTCCCCGGGCACTGATCTTGAATTTTGCTGACCATCCGAAGACAACGTGGTTAGACTGCTTTGTGAAGACAGATGTTAGTTGATGAAACGATGGCATACGACTAAGTCATCACTCACCTACCCTGGTTACGTTTTTTGTTCATTTTTCGATACGACGACGACAGAAGTTGACATTTTTCTCAAATCTCTCTGCGTTATTGTTGCTGTTGTCGTTGTTGTTGTCGCACCCAATCTCCAGGTCTTAATGTCAATGGCAGCGCGTGAACTTTCAGCATGGGACAGCCGTGCAATAGCAGTCACAGTTTCACTCACTGCTCACTTCTCACTACACGCTGCACACTACTCAATTCATCGTACTCAATGTTTTCCCGTGTTTCAGAGTTTGGAGGAGTCGTCTCTTTATGTCGCAACGAGTCGTCTACGTGATGCCTGAACTGAAATGTCCTTTTTCTTCTGTTCTGTTGCAATATGAGAAATTTCACTGGTTTACAGACCGCGAAGCTAACACTGACGTTTGCCTTTGGCTGTCGCTAGACATTCGACCCTTAACACACCCCCGCAACAGCATCGTTCAGTTTGCAACACTGCTGCTTCATGTTTGTGTGTGTGTGTGTGCATGTTGTGACAGACAGTGCTACGCCCACTCCGCGAAATTCCGACATCTTTGGACTTCAGTTGCAAGTTTGCTTTTACTGCAACTGTTACTTTTGCCATTTGCCATTCCCAATCCCATTCCCAATCCCAATGCCATTCCCATTCTACTTGTTGTTTATTTTGGTCCAAGCGAAATTGCATCAGTGCAATTTCATTGATTGCAAGTAAATGAAATCATTCCACAGTCGTCCCCATTTTCAACTCATCCTCTTTCTTTGCCCACTTTTGACAACTCTTGGCAATGGGCAACAGTATACTATGTGAATTTTGAGTACGATGTTGCAAAGTTTACTTCATTTACGTTATTATTTATTCAAATGCTTGGAAAACCTTAATGCATCCAGCTGAAGTATACAAGTACACTGTACAGTATTACTCTAACATATTATATATACTGTTTGCAGTCTTATCTAATGAAATATTCTCTTAAATTATCTTATAGCTTAATTTCTTATATAAATATCAGTCGTGGATAATTTGCAAGCAAATGGCTTTTTCTTGTTTAATTTGTACGTCTTATACGCTGAAGCCTTCATTCACTTCATGTCCCTTTCTCTCTCTCTCTCTTTTCTTTTTTTTATTCTCTTTCTCACACTCTCTTTCACATTTCCCTTCTCGTTCTTATACAAACGAATTGAATTTTGCACTTTAATGGCAGCTGCTAAGCTGCGCCACGACGCGATACAACAATAATAAAAATAAAACAAGCAAAAAATAAATGCAATTTTCGACATGTCGACGATTTTATACCCTAGAAAATCAAAGGTACATTAATCATGTATTTTATAACCAATTTTACGCCAATTAAACGTTGTTCAAGTACTGTTCTACCACGCCTATTTTTGCTTACTAAAAACTTAATATACTCTTTTAATCACTTGACATTGTTACAGGGTATAAATACGAACATTGTGCATACAGAAGTGTTCTTGGTTTGCTGAACAAGCTCATGAATTTTAAACTCTTGCAAGGGTATATACACTTTAGCCTGAAGCGCCTACAGCGCCTATAGCATATGCAAGCGTCTACATAGAGTCTATGAAATATAATAAAAATATATAAAATATATAAAAATATATGTTAGCAACAGCTAGATCATAAAAGTATATTATAAGCTTAAACGTGACTATAAAAGAGTATAGAACATTCGGCATGCCGTTATAACTTTACATTTTTATTTTTTCTTTTGAAACTTTTCCACGTGTGCCAAAATAAAACGATTAATAACGCTGTAGTCGGTGGTAGTAACTTCCAGCATACTCATTGTCCATATATACAGTCAGATTCATCGGAATACAAAATATATTTTCAAAAATTTTATTTAAAATGGAAACAAAATGTTCGAAGAATCTAAGATGTCATACGCTTGCAGTCTTTGAAGAAAACTTTTCATACAAAAACTCAATTTTCGACCAATCATTCCTATGATTTTGGTGGTTCCCACATATATACAGCCTATGGGCATATGTAGGGAGTCGTAATAAAAAAGCTAATGCTTTTTAAAGAATTAAAGATAATTTAAAATTCCGTTACCACTAAGATCAAAGGAAAATGCCGAGCCAAAATAAACGAATTTTCTGCATGAAATTCTAGTGAAAATGCTAAGCGAAAGAATTGGCAGTACGTAATTGCTCAAAAAAATTTAACGGAATTAAAAGAATTAACGCGGCAAATATTAAAAGAAATTTTAATTTCGGTTGCTGATAATCTCCTACCTCCCTTTTTTATTATATTTATTCCGGCTGTTAAAATGAACAGGAACACTTAAAATAGTCGAAGTCGGTTTCGTATTTTTTTATAATACGTTCAATTGAAGAAAATTAAAAAAATTATAACATAAATTATTAAGAGTAAACTTAGTGCTGCGACTTGCTGTTAGTTTCTGATTGCCTGTTATTTCAAACTGCAACTCGAGTGATTGTGACATTTCTATCTCTGAAATTAATATTATTTATTTTTAATGGAAATTTGAATTCCCTTTCCAAGCGAATTTTTTACTGGTATTTGTCTTTCTTTTATATATATTAAAAAAATAAAAATTAATTTATTTCTAAATTTTTGATTAACGAAAATTTAAATTCCTTTTAATAAATTGTGTTTTTTAATTATAAATAAATAATTATAATAATAAAAAATAAAAATAATAAAAAAACAATTAAAACAAAATACCAAGGTTATTTTCAGCAAGCTGAAAATTTTATACCCTTGCAGGCTTAGAAGAAAACTTTTCATGCAAAAACTCAATTGTAGGCTGGTTTGTCCCATGACAGCTATATGATACAGCATTCCGATTTAGACCAAACCTTTATGAGACGAATTTATCGCCACTATACACAAATTCTGCCAGATAGCTAAACAAACAAAAAAAAAATATAAAAACAGACTCCTGTACGAGTATGGCCTACAAATTCGATAACTCTAACTCTCATAGTCTATTCGAAATTCAGGTACTTAAACGAACTTCACATAGCTACTAATCATTTGTATAGTCGGGGATAACCTTCTGCTGCCTGCTACTTGCATTTTCTATTGTGACAATGTCATAATACCCTTGAAACCAATGGGCACTGGGTATGAAAATGAAACAAGCAAAATAAAAGTAAACAGAACGAGAACGAGAACAAATATAAAAACAAAAAACAAAACAGCAGTAAGAAAATCCAATAAGTATACGCCGAGTGGTTGTACGCGTCGCATGGACAGTTAACGGGCATTGGTCAGTTTTCGTTTTTACGCCGCGAGCCCAAGACTCACACATATATATACACTGACAAACACATGCATACATTCGTATATATGCATGAGTGCAGGCCCATAAAATTGGGTCAATTGCTGTTAACAATTTGGCGGCGCAATCTTTTGGCCGTTTCGATTTCAAGGCAGTTGCCCAGAACTCTGGGCCCCAAATTGGATGCTTGTAAAATAAAAGAAAAAAAATAAAATAAACGAATGTAACGTTGAGTTTGACACGTCGACGATATTATACTCTGACAAGTAGAGGATAATATACATATATTTTTGAAGCAAGGATTCACATTTTGTCAGATTATGCCTTTGATATATAAAATATATATGATGTTTCGGTCCGATTGCAAGAATTACAAATTTCATGAAGTTAGCTTAAAGATAAACTCTAAGGCTACTTCGGGTTACAACAGATAGACGGACAGGCTAAATTATCTAAGCTTTTCATGCTGTCCACGATTATATATAATACTTTAAGAGGTCTGACAAATTGTTATTTGCTGAAAATCAATATACCCAACGGTAGTGTATAGAAAACATAAAAAAATTGTAAAAAACGCGGCACGTTTCGAACAAAAAGCAGAACAAACAAAAAAATAATTTCCGAATAGAGTTGTTGAGAAAACAGAAAATCGAGAAAAATCAAGGGAAATCTACGCTACTAACATCAGGCACTTGACCTCAAATAGGCAGGCACAGTAGGCGTGGCTTCGCAATGACCACTCTCTAATTAATTGCAGTGTTTTTTTTTTATTGTTTGTAGCTCAAACTTTCAATAAAGGCTTCAAAGAGTTGGAAAAAACAACAACAAAAATTAATCAGTCAGAGAAATATAGAATGAGATCGAAAGATCGAAAGGCAAAGTCTCAGCTGGCATTGAAAAAAATGCCAAATGAATTATTAAATACAGTAGGTATAATATAATGCTCTGAATCTCAGTTGCTATTTGGACGGCGTATTTATTGTTAGGTTAAACAGAAAAAAAATTATTTTTTAGCTAGCTTTACTTAATTTGACTATGTATTTGAAAAATATTCTACAAAATTCAAAATGTGTATTAAGCACAGCACAGAGCAACACGAACTATGCACTTCTTCGCTTGATGAGCACTTCGGACCTCACAGTGCCATGTAAGGCCCAATACCGTAAAAAGAAGGAAACATGTCAAAAAGATCTTACACCGAAACCAAAGGTATACCCACAACCAAATTGTAAAACGGATGAAGAATTAAAAACAGAACGTACTTTGGGCGTATATTCGCGCTGCACTCCAGATTTTAAGCCCACTTGTATGGATCAGTGTTATGGTATAGATCGTATTGATAAAGAACTATATAGGCCGAGTAAGAGCCTTGATCGTGACTTTAAAAAGACTTGGATAGATTGTGTGATGGAGCCGCCGCAGACACCATGCTGTATTAAAACCGAGCCAGAAATAAATCGCCGTCCTCGTGCAGCAATCCGCTGCCCAAAGGCTCCTTCAACGTGCCCAGTAACTATCAAACCGTTAGCTTGCCGTCCGCTAAGGCCGGGACCACCAGTTCACGATTCCTGTGTGAAGGTAA
>JBAMBR010000273.1:0-109344 GCA_037044475.1 Zaprionus obscuricornis | reverse complement strand
TATAGTTTATATAATGGGTATAACAACAATTTAACAATAAATTGTTCTTTAAACTGATATAATTTTAGTTTTTATAATAACTAATTTTTTTTTTCTAACATTTTTGTTCATTAAGTTATACGATTAAAATTTATAAGACTTTAGTTTAGCAATGTCTAACAAATATGTGTAGGAAATTTAATACAACTATAACATATAGCTGCCATATATGAATCATAACAAGAAAATTAAGTTTTTTAGCTTTTTGAATTACACATATAAAACGTACGAAATTACAGTTTAGGCTAACATATGGCAGCCAAGTTTGTTTAAGATCGAACCATTATGAAATAACATTAGTTTTAATATTAAAATTCGTTTTTATATGATTCAGCTAAAACTTTAAGTTTAGTCACGACTTATATATGACAGACAAATTTCATTAAAATCGTACTATTATATAGTATATATAGATTTTATATATATAGATATATTTTATATATATAGATTTTTTCTGCAGCTTTTCTATTCTATTTCGATTTTAGCAAAAATGTTATGCAAAAAATAATTAAAAATAAAACAAAAAACAAAATAGACGATCTGAAACCGGAAGAATATTACATATTCTCCCGGCTCGTCTCACAGTTACTTTTTTAATTTTTTGCCTCGTCTTCCTGTAGTTTGGTTTTTCTCTTACATTTAATTTTAGATTAAGTATATTTTGCACAGCTATTCGTTCCGTCTTATAAACTAATGGTGTAAATTTGCATTGATTGGATTGATGAGATGAATTTTATTCAAATATCAGGTAGTAGTTTTTGTGTAAATTTTACTAGTTTAAGGTATATTAGGTGTATAATTCTTACAATCTAATATTTTGGGTTTTCATTTTTGACATGTTATGGATTAATAACACAATTAATCAAGAATGTGCCAAACTCTTTGTAACTGTGAGACGAACGACCGCCCGCTAAAATTCCATTTTGAGCCTCTATATATATTAACAAATTGCCGAATAAGCACTTGGGAATTATAACGCAACATTTAAACATTCATTTGTTTACACTGAATCTCTGTGATCAACATCAATTAACCTAAAAATAATTGAATTCATACTAAATTTAATTTTTATATATATTTTTTTTATATTTTCTATTTTAAATTTGGATTTTTTTAAAGTTTCCTTTTTTAAAATTTCTTTGGAAATTTTTAATTTTGAATTATTATTGAATTATCAAAATTCATTTGTTTACACATTTCGCTAATCAACAGCAATTAACCTGGAAATATTTGAATTCATATTAAATTTAATTTTTATATATCTTTTTTTAATTTTCTATTTTAAATTTAGATTTTTTTAAAATATTTCCAAGAATGTTAAAAAGGGAAATTTTAAAAAAATCTAAATTTAAAATAGAAAATATAAAAAAATATATATAAAAAAAATTAAATTTAATTTGAATTCAAATATTTTTAGGTTAATTGCTGTTGATTAGCGAAATGTGTAAACAAATGAATTTTGATAATTCAATAATAATTCAAAATTAAAAATTTCCAAAGAAATTTTAAAAAAGGAAATTTTAAAAAAATCAAAATTCAAAATAGAAAATATAAAAAAATATATATAAAAAAAATTAAATTTAATTTGAATTCAATTATTTTTAGGTTAATTGATGTTGATCACAGAGATTCAGTGTAAACAAATGAATGTTTAAATGTTGCGTTATAATTCCCAAGTGCTTATTCGGCAATTTGTTAATATATATAGAGGCTCAAAATGGAATTTTAGCGGGCGGTCGTTCGTCTCACAGTTACAAAGAGTTTGGCACATTCTTGATTAATTGTGTTATTAATCCATAACATGTCAAAAATGAAAACCCAAAATATTAGATTGTAAGAATTATACACCTAATATACCTTAAACTAGTAAAATTTACACAAAAACTACTACCTGATATTTGAATAAAATTCATCTCATCAATCCAATCAATGCAAATTTACACCATTAGTTTATAAGACGGAACGAATAGCTGTGCAAAATATACTTAATCTAAAATTAAATGTAAGAGAAAAACCAAACTACAGGAAGACGAGGCAAAAAATTAAAAAAGTAACTGTGAGACGAGCCGGGAGAATATGTAATATTCTTCCGGTTTCAGATCGTCTATTTTGTTTTTTGTTTTATTTTTAATTATTTTTTGCATAACATTTTTGCTAAAATCGAAATAGAATAGAAAAGCTGCAGAAAAAATCTATATATATAAAATATATCTATATATATAAAATCTATATATACTATATAATAGTACGATTTTAATGAAATTTGTCTGTCATATATAAGTCGTGACTAAACTTAAAGTTTTAGCTGAATCATATAAAAACGAATTTTAATATTAAAACTAATGTTATTTCATAATGGTTCAAATTAAACTAATTTTTTTTATATATATTTTTTTATATTTTATATTTTGAATTTTGATTTTTTTAAAATTTCCTTGATGGTTCGATCTTAAACAAACTTGGCTGCCATATGTTAGCCTAAACTGTAATTTCGTACGTTTTATATGTGTAACTCATATATGGCAGCTATATGTTATAGTTGTATTAAATTTCCTACACATATTTGTTAGACATTGCTAAACTAAAGTCTTATAAATTTTAATCGTATAACTTAATGAACAAAAATGTTAGAAAAAAAAAAACTAAATTATAAAAACTAAAATTATATCAGTTTAAAGAACAATTTATTGTTAAATTGTTGTTATACCCATTATATAAACTATATAAAACTAGACACTCCACGTAAAAAGCAACATTATTGAATTTTGGTATCATGTTAAAATTTTTTTGTGCCGGACGCTTTATGAAAATTTTGTTCAAATCGGATTATTAGCACAGATGTTAATGCAATTTTCAATTTTCTTAGTTAGAGTTGCGCCTCTATTTGCTCTATTTTCAGTTGATCACCACGGTTCAAACTCCAGAGACGGCAGCAATTTTATTTTGTATTTATAAAACACACAACGTAAATGCGTGGTTCAGTTGTTAGAGACGTGAACTCGCGTACCAGAGATCCGCGGTTCAAATCATAGACCGACCTTTTTTTCCTTTAAATTCAAAATATTTGGCTCATTTGTTAGGAGCTTGAACTCGTGTACCAGAGATCCGCGGTTCAAATCATAGACAGGACAATTTTTTTTTTGTCTTTAAATTAAAAATATTTGGCTCTGTTGTTAGAGGCTTGAACTCGCGTACCAGAGATCCGCGGTTCAAATCTTAGCCCGAACTATTATTATTATTTTTTTTTTTTTGGAATTAAAAAATTTGCAAATATAATAATATTCAAGTCTTAAATATTTTAAATAAATGTATGAATATAAAAATTAAATATATAAATTATAACTAACTTAAAAATGACGAGTGCGTCTCATAGACTTCTTTATAAAATTATAATGTATTAATATACAGATATACATATATAAAATTATATTATATATATTAATATAATTAACGAAAAATTGTTGACGATCTATGTGAATTTGCTATGTATGTATATAAAAATTGGTACAACAAATATAAGCCCGGACTAGTGATGGTCAATGTTATATTTATCTGATAGAAAGACTAAGTAACACAAAATAAAAAAAAAAGAAATTCTTAAAAATATTAAAATATTTTCTATATGATTTTACCTTGGAAATCTAAGCGAAATTGGTCCAAACGGGATTAAAAACATGGATGTTATGCAACATTCAATTCTTTGGGTACCGAGTATTATATAGTCGAGCACACTTGACTATATCTTTCTTACTAGTTTATACTAAAACTGAATTCTATATATTTAATAATTGGCGTAGATATCAAAGGTTTCAAAATGCCGGCGGCAAATAGCAAAAGGCAAAGCGACGCGCCATAGAAACTTTCAAAAGGCAAATTCAAAGAAAATAAAGATATGCATGTATGTGTATATAACGGAGGACTCGGGAATGTATGTACATACATATGTAGGCGTTTTTCTTTGCTTTCGTAAAACTTCATTCGCTGCTCGGACAAAACAACTACAATTACAACTATAACTATAACTATTGTGTAAGTGCGAGAAGAATAAAAGATATTCTCTCTCTCTCTCTCATTCTTATTTATTACAGGTCGCGACTCATGGATTTGGCGACACAGGCATCGCAACAGAAAATTGTTCTCTCTCGCCCTGCCCTCTCTCACACACACACAACACTCACACAACACACACACGCAAAAGTATGTATTGTCATTTTGATTGTATGTCTACTGGGATGTCAGCGTAGCTAATTCAGCCATTTTCCGGATAAATCTATCCCGTTTTTAAGAGTTTTAGCGTGTTGAAATCATAAACATTTCATATCCGAAAATCTGTACTTTTTCCAAGTTGTTTTATTTCACATTTTGTTTTAATTCTTAAAATTTAAGAAAATGTTGGCAATGATGGCAACTGTAGCGATTTATAAAAATAAGGAAATATAGGACAAAGATCTTCTATATGACGTTTTACCATAAAATTATTGGCAACTGAATAATTACAATATAAAAAAAGAAACTGAGTTTTTTTTTTTCTTTTTTTTTAAATTTTCATAAAATTTTCTTGTTTATTACTCGTGATCTTAACCGACTTTTTTAGGGGTTTCTTAAGTGTATCTAATTTTTTTCGGTTTTGATACACTTCACCCATTAAAAATGGTTAAAATTAAAGGTATATTAACAGCTCCAGCTAATATCTCAGCTCCTATAAACACTTAGAGATTTGTAATTTTGAAGGAGATCGGTTTTGTAAAAATAAAATAAAAACAATTCTGACTTTCTATTAAAAAATGTTTAACTTAAATGCTTCATCGTAGGCCTGGCAGTAACATTTAATGATTGAGATTTGCAACTGTGTCAACACTTTAGTGCGGGACTGTACATACATATGTACATATATAAAAATCGGTACAAAAAATACAAACCCAAATAGTGATAGTCAAAAGTTATATTTTTCTGATAGAAGAAAGACTAATAAAAATAAAAAAAAAAAAAAATTCTTAAAAATATTACATTATTTTCTATATGATTTTTACCTTGGCAACTGTAACTGTACATATACTATATATGTATGACTATGCGTGTGTATATACAATTTATATAGATAATAAAGCTTGTTTGCAAATTTAACATTTATCCGATATGATTTCAATATTATTTTACTCACCTCAATGCGAAATCCCAACGTGGCTGTGCTGGAGATGGTCTCGCGCCAGACCATATAACGTGGCTTGGTAACCGCTTTGGCCGCATGCTCCTCGGCATTGGGCGCCATTGCATCGATTTGTATCATCTTGTCATACATATCCTTCCGCAATTTGGGCTTCTCCTTGGCCTTGGATAGCTCTTCCTCTAAATATGTTCGTACACCAATTTTACAATCCATGACACATGGTTGCACATAATCGCTAAGTAAATCCTGTAGCTGCAAATATACTGTGTGTAACACAAAGCAAATGCATAACGGATAAATTAATTACATCTATGTGTTGAATAATATAAATATAATATTTTTTACGTACGTTCACCATCCTCGCTAGTAACTTGACCCTTGTAGACGGGCACATATGGACGTAAAACATCCAACATGAGCACCTGAAAGCATTCCTCCTCTTTTGGGCAGAGCTTCTTGAGAACCGTACCCGGTTCGGGGCCAGCTTTGAAGTTACCCTGATGTCCGGCTAGCTGCACCCATGGATAACGCTGCTTCTTGTATGTCTGAAAGAATGGCGTCCATTGCACAATATTGCGAATCTTACGCCAGCCGGAGCTCTATAATTTTTGTAGAGATAAAAATAGAATGTTAAATGTTTAGTTTTATAAATAGCTTAGACAGATGATTAACAATTATCTGAGGATAACCAGTGTATTATTGCAGATAAATTTTAAGACTAAATATTGTTTACGAATAATTATAATTCGGCAAAGGATAACATGTTTTAACAATGTATATCATAGGATTAACACTTTTGGATAACGTTAAACACTTCTGGATAACGGTTTTAAGAACTGATAACACTTGATTAACACATCTGAATAGCGGCCAACACTTCCGGATAACGGTTAATACTTCCGGATAACGGCTAACACTTCCGGATAACGTTAAATTGTTTGTAAAATCTTTATCCAGACTCAAAACTGCTAGCATGCTACACATCTTACCTTCTTTGGGCCAGTTGGACTAGATGCGGAGCCCGAACCCGTTGCTGCTGTTGAATTTGCAGCCGATGTGGAAACATCCGAATCCCACTCAGAGCTAAGATCATCACTGCTAGCATAGCCATAATCACGCGGCATTGGCACTTCCAGCAATGACTTGGAGTACTGTATATAGCCAGGACAAAGACTTTGTCCAAGTGGTGAATGCGAGCGACGTGGCGGTGTCATTGACATCATTAATTTTGTAAATTGTTGCTGTTGCTGCTGCTGCTGCTGTTGTTGTTGTTGTTGTTGTTGCTGCTGCTTGCGTCCAGTGGCGAGACTAACATGTTCGCCAGCATTACCCGTAATGCTAATCGTTGGCATCGATAGTTTCTTTTCATTACGTTGCTTGATGCCATGCGCTTGGGCAAAGGCTAAGCTACATTTTCGTGTCTGCATATTATTGCCGGAAAGTTTACGACGTAAATGTTTCTTAGTGTTATTCGAACCGGAACCAGAACCAGAACCAGAACCAGCTGCTGTAGTTGTAGTTGTAGCAGTTGCAATTGCAGCGCCATCAATACAATCGACTTCAGTAACAGCATCCGTAATTATTTTATCCGCATCTTTTAAATCATCGCTATCCATGCCATCATCATCAACATCGGCATCAATATTATTATCATCATTATCATTAACTATGGCTTGATCGTCATCAACATCATCATCATCATCATCGAAACGCAATTTAGCAATATCCTCGGGACGTACATCAGGAAAATGTAAAAGTTTCACTGTCACTTTCTTTCCAGCATCCGTGTAATAAACTTCCTTGGCGCTCATTCTATCAAAATCTTCGTAGATTCGGACTTGCGGTGATGTTGGTGTCGTTGGTGTTGTTGGTGATGGTGATGGTGCAGATATTATAGATGTTGCTGTTGGTGATATTATAGCTGTTGATGTTATTGTTGATGCTGTTGTTATTGATGTTGCTGTTTTTGTTGCTAATTTTATTATTGCTTTTGCTGCTGTAATTGTGGATGTTGTTGTTGATGTTACTGTTGTCGTTGTTATTTTTACTGCCGTTGTGGCTTTTGCAATTTCTTTTGATGCCGCTGTAAGTGTTCCTTCAGCTGCAGTAAGTGTTCTTTCAGAACTTGTAAGTGATCCTTCACCTACTGTAAGTGATCCTTCAGCTGTAAGTCTTCCTTCTGGTGCTATAAGTGATCCCTCAGATGCTGTAAGTGATCCTTCGGCTGGTGTGAGTGTTCCTTCGGCTGGTGTAAGTGTTCCTTCAGCTGGTGTATGTGTTCCTTCAGCTGGTGTGTATGTTCCTTCACCTGCTGTAAGTGATCCTCCAGCTGTAAGTCTTCCTTCTGGTTCTAGAAGTAATCTCTCAGATGCTGTAAGTGATCCTCCAACTGCTGTAAGTGTTCCTTCAGCTGCAGTAAGTGTTCTTTCAGATCTTGTAAGTGATCCTTCACCTGCTGTAAGTGATCCTCCAGCTGTAAGTCTTCCTTCTGGTTCTAGAAGTAATCTCTCAGATGCTGTAAGTGATCCTCCAACTGCTGTAAGTGTTCCTTCAGCTGGTGTATGTGTTCCTTCACCTGCTGTAAGTGATCCTTCAGCTGTAAGTCTTCCTTCTGGTGCTATAAGTGATCTCTCAGATGCTGTAAGTGATTCTCCAACTGCTGTAAGTGTTCCTTCAGCTGGTGTATGTGTTCCTTCACCTGTTGTAAATGATCCTCCAGCTGTAAGCCTTTCTTCTAGTGCTATAAGTGATCCTTTGGCCGTTGTAAGTGATATTTCGGCTGTTTTAAATGATCTTTCGGCAGCTGTAAATGATCCTGCAGCTTCTGAAAGAGATCCACCGGCTGTTTCTTTTTCTTCTCCTACCGTAACTACTTCTGCTGCTGAGGATCCTTCTGCAGCTGTAAGCGATACTATCGCAGGCGTAAGTGATTCTCCAGCGGCTTTTAGTAATCCACCGTCTATAAGTCTTCCTTCTGCTGCTGTAACTGATTCCCCGTCTGCTGTAAGTGATTCTCTGTCGGAAAGTCTTCCTTCTGCTTCTATAAGTGATCCTTCAGTAGCTGTAAGTGATCTTCCGTCTGTAAGTCTACCTTCTCCTGCTGTAACTATTGTTGCTGCTGCTGTAACAGTTGTTGCTGCTGTTCCTGCAACAATATCTTCTTTTGCTACTGTGTTTGCCGTTGTTGTTGCTGTTGCCGTTGCTGTTGCTGTTGCTGTTTTTGAATGTCTTAGTGGAGAAAATGATGTTGCAGTTGTTGTTGCTGATGTTGTTACTGCTGTTAATATTGTTGCTGCTTTTGATGCCAGAGATGCTGCTTTTGCTGCCAATGTTGATACAGTCTTTGCTGCCGTTGTTCTCTTTACAGCATTAGCTGCAGCTCTTGTTGCAACTGTTGCTCTTTTTGCCGCTTTGCCAGCTGCTTTTCGTGCAGCTGTTTTTGTTGAACTTGCAGTTGAATCTGTTGTGGAAATTGTTGTTGAAATTGTTGGAGAAGTTGTTGCTAATGCTAATGTTGTTGCTGATGTTGTTGCTGATGTTGTTGTTGATGTTGCCGTTGTTGGAATTATTGGAAAAGTTCTTGCAGAGTTTGTTGTAGTTGTTGCCAATGTTGCTGCAGAATTTGTAGCATAAGTTGTAACAGAATTATTTGAAGATATTATTGTAGATCTTACTTCAATTGTTGCATCTGTTACATTTGCTGTTTGTGCTGCTGTTGCTGTTGTTGTTACTTCTGTGGCAACTGATGCATCTGCTGTCCTTCTTTTTGTAGTTTCTTCTGTTGCTTCTTCAGCTGCTGTTAATTCTTCGGCTGCTTTTAACAATGATGTTAATGATGTTACCGGTGATGGTGGAGGCGTTGCTGGTGTTGGTCTCAACAGCAATGCATCAAATGCCTTTGAATATGTTGTTGCAGCAGTATCAAATTCTGATGAATATGATAAAGTAGCTGATGTTGCTTCTTTTTCTTCTTCTTCTTCTTCTTGTAGTTCTACTTGCTGTTGTTGTTGTTGTGTATTTGTTGTTGTCTTCGAATATAAAGTTATAACATTTGTCGAGTCTCTGGTAGCATCAATTTCTTCTGCAACTTCATTAGCTGCTGTTGTTGTTGCTGCTGTTGTACGTTTGGCACGTGGCGGCACTTGCGGCTGTGTAATTGCACACACAGACATTTTATAGAACCTGCGCCAAGGACTTTTACACACTAAACGCTAAACGCGACACGCCCAAAGCCCGACACACGGCGCCCAACGTTCAACGTTCAACACTTGATGCAACACTCTCAAAAGTAGAGCTCGCTGTACTAAATTTTGTTATTTTGTTATGCTAAAACCACAGTTTAATTAACACTTGAAGGATTTTGAATTGTCAGTGTTTAGTTTTTGTTGTTGTTTTTCATGTTATTGTTATTGTTATTGTTGTTATTCTTGCTGTTGTTTATTTTTGTTGTTTACCAAAAAATAATTTCACGAAAAAAAAAAAATTTGAAATTAAAATTAAATTTTATTTTTTATTTCGTTTTCATTTGTGCGTGTTCAAGTGTGTGTGTGTGTGTGTTAGTGTATTTTTTTTTATTTTTTATTTTTTGTATTTCTGCTCAGCTTTGTACTTTATGCCTTGAATTATGCATATAAAATGATAAATTATTGCCCTTAGCTCTATGTTTCTTTTGCTAGATTTTCAATTTTACATAGAGTAAAGAGGCGAGGCATACTATATATTATATTGTCAAAATATAACACCTATCAAATGACAAATCTGACAACCTAATATACATATATATATATATATATATTACATAGAATTTCGAAATATATTTCTCTAACTGTCTTAATTCCCGCCGTAAAATATGGGATACAATATCTTCACCTAACCGCTAGCCAGAACGAAAGTTTCGCTGTTAATAGTTACACTTAATCAACCATCAGTTGGGTGAAGAGCCCGACAGAGACAGAGGTGCGGATAGGTCTCCCTCCCTCTTAAGCATTCATTCTGTACTTCTCAGCAAAGTCAGAATGTAAATTTGCTACTGGCGGAATACTAGTACGATAATGATTCCGATTGAAGCAGATGAGAAGATCTTGATCTATCTTAAATGAGGATTTCAAAGGAGCGATGGTAAACGCATAAATACACCTCATGTGGAATGATCCACTGTGATATTAAGTCAACATGGCAGGAGTTCACGTTAAAATCATCAAGGGTTCTCATGCCTGTCTTTAATGTCTGTTGCTGTCGGTTATAATGTCTGTCTATCCGTCAGCTTGTCCGTAAGTCTATCTGTCTGTACGTTTGTCCATATGTCCGTCTGTCTGTCTCTCTGTCTGTCTATCTGTCTGTCCGTCTAACTGTCTGTCCGTCTATTGTCTGTCCGTCTGTCTGTCCGGTTGTCGGTCCATCCATTTGTATGTCAGTCTGTCCGTCTGTCCGTCTGGCTGTCTGTCTGTCCGTCTATCTGTCTATTTGTCAGTCTGTCCGCCTATCCGTCCGTTTATCTGTTTGTACGTGTGTCCGTCTGTCTGTCTCTCTGTCTGTCTATTTGTCTGTTTGATTGTCCGTCAGACTGTCTGTCCGCCCATCCGTCCGTTCATCTGTCTGTACGTATGTCCGTCTGTCTTTCTGTCCGTCCGTCGGTCTGTCTGTCTGTCTCTCTATCTGTCTGTCCGTCTATTGTCTGTTCATCTGTCTGCCCGTTTGTCCGTCCGTCCATTTGTCTGTCTGTATGTTCGTCTGACTGTCTGTTTGTCCGTCTATCTGTGTGTATATCGTCATGTCTGTCTGTCCGTCTGGTTATACAATTGTCTGGCCGTCTGATTATTCTGTATGTCTATCCGTCTGTCTGTCTATCTGTCTGTCTGTCGGTATGTATGTATGCTTGTCTGTCTTTATTTACCTTTCGTCTCAACTTACCTTCCGTCTTACTGTCTGCCTGCCTGTCTCTCTAGCTCTCTGTCTGTCCGTCTGTTATTCTTTCTTTCTGTTCGTCTGTTCGTCTGTCTGTCTGTCTGCCTATCCTGCCGTCTGTCTGTTGTAGTTTTTGCATAATAATCAATTTTTCATCGCAGCTTTGCAAAGTGTATTAAAATCCTTGTCATGCCAAAAGCTAACTAAATTTTCTTATTTTATATATATATATATAAATATATATATTTTTTTTTTGGTGTTTTTGGTGCTGTTTGTCGTCAGCGCATTGATTGCAGTTATTGCAATTGTTTGTTGCTGTTGTCTGTTGGCGTTGCCTGTTGGCTGTTGGCTTTTGGCTGTTGGCTGCTTGCGGCGCAGACATCAATCAAAATTGATTAAATTTAATACAAAAATAGAGAACGAAGCGCACACGCATCTGATTGCAATGCACTAAGTAGGCATTGTATGTATGTCTATCTCTCTCACTCTCTCTCTCTCACTTACTCACTCACATCTCTGTGAAGCGTGTTGGCATCTTGGCAGCTCCATCTGCGGTCTAAGTTAATGCATACGCAATATCCATAAGATATAACATAGCTATAAAACATAGCTAAATGTGCAACAAGAGTTATATTAGGGGCGCTCAACTGCACAGAGTGTCGCTGCACTTGTCTATCACTTCAACTGTCTGTCTATCTGTCTCTGTCTCTCTGTCTCTGTGTCTGTCTCAGTCTCTGTAAAGTCTTGCATGTTGTACCGCCAAAAGCACCTTTGGATAATTACATGTTGTGTTTTTCAACGGACGCGCGAAACCACAAAAGACAACAACAACAACAACAACAACAACAACAACGACAACAACAATTGCAAGCAAAAGTGCAAATAATACAAAAAAAAAAAAAGAAAAAACAAGATATTAAAGTTAGCTGCGGCATACCAAAGTTTTTATACTCTTACAAGCATAAAAAAAAAATCCCATTTTTTTTAACTATTATTTCCCTGGCAGCATTATGTCATAGTGATCCGATTTGATTCAAATTTGGCAGACATATTGCTTAACTTATGCATTGGAAATTTTTATCGAAAAAAAAAAAATATGAAAAATATATAAAAATTAAATTTTTTAACTGATTAATCATATGACAGCTATATATGTTATAGTGGTTCGATTCATATTAAATTGAAGCAACATATGTTAGTCATCCCTAAACTAAAATTTTATAATTTGCAATTGCATAATTTAATAAACAAAAGAATTTTTCATTGAAAAAAAAAAAAACTTTAATTTCAACTGATTGTTCCTATAGCCGCTCTATGTTATAGACATCAGATCAAAGATCAAATTTGTCAAGATTATATAAGTGAATCCAAAACTTAAATAAATATAGTTAAATATAGTTTAAAAAACAAAGAAGTTTTTCATATAAAAAATAAAATTTTTTGACTGATTCTTTCTATGGCAGATGAATCAAGAATATTTATAATATAGATATATATATAAAGTTTTGCAAATTGCTGCTCAAAATAAATATAACCTGCTACTGAGTGTATAAAGAAAAAAAAACAAAAACAAAAGAAAAACCCGAAAACAAAACGGAATTGAATCCGACCATAATCAGAACTAAAACTAAAGCAAGCGACAAGCAGAGTATACGGACATACGGACATACGGGGGCAAGGTAAACCGAACGAACAACCAAAACAACGAAAAACAACCGCATTATGATAATAATGGAAATGTTAATGGCAAGCAAGCCACAAAGCTAACAAACAACAATAACAACAACAACAACAACAACAACAGCAACAGCAACAAGAGCAAGAACAATAACAATAAGAATAAGAATAAGAACGAGCAGCAGCATTATATGGGCTGAAAGACTATAGCTTTAGCATATAGCATATAGCTATAGTCATAGTTTTAGCTATATAGCTATAGTTATTATTTTAGCTATATAGCTATAGCTATAGTTTTAGCTATAGTCATAGTTTTAGCTATATAGCTATAGCTATAGTTTTAGCTAGTTCTAGTTATAGTCTAGTGTAGAGTCTACAGCAGAGTAAGCATAGCTATTCTATCTATTTACAGTTCAACTCATTCTATCTCTATCTCTATCTCTATCTCTATCTCTATCTCTATCTCTATCTCTATCTCTATCTATATCTCTCTATCTCTCTATCTCTCTATCTCTCTATCTCTCTATCTCTCTATCTCTCTATCTCTCTATCTCTCTATCTCTCTATCTCTATCTCTATCTCTATCTCTATCTATATCTCTCTATCTCTCTATCTATCTCTATCTCTCTATCTCTCTATCTCTCTATCTCTCTATCTCTCTATCTCTATCTCTATCTCTATCTATATCTCTCTATCTCTCTATCTCTCTATCTCTCTATCTCTCTATCTCTCTATCTCTATCTCTATCTCTATCTATATCTCTCTCTCTATCTCTCTATCTCTCTATCTCTTCTATCTCTCTATCTCTCTATCTCTATCTCTCTATCTCTCTATCTCTCTATCTCTATCTCTATCTCTATCTATATCTCTCTATCTCTCTATCTCTCTATCTGTCTATCTCTCTATCTCTCAATCTCTCTATCTCTCTATCTGCTCTATTTCTTTCTCTCTCTCTCTCTCTCTCTCTTACTGTCATTCTTTCTGGATTCAGCTGAAGGTGCCCTCTCTCTCCCTCTCTCTCTCCCTCTCTCTCTCTCTCCCTCTCTCTCTCTCCCTCTCTCTCTCTCCCTCTCTCTCTCTCTCTCTCTCTCTCTCTCTCTCTTTTAATCCCTCTGTCTTAGTTATTCACTCACATCGCTTATATTGCTTTTGCTATTCTCTCTATCTCTCTCTCTCTCTCTTTTAATCTTTCTCAGCCACGATCTATTGCTTCGCTCTCTCATACTCTTTATCTCACGCATTAAACTGCTTCTCTCTCTCGCTCGATCTCTCGTTCTCTCTTATTTTTCATCCTTTTTATCTCTCTTTCACTAGCTCTCGCTCTCTTTCTCGATTTATCACTTTCTCTTTTGTTCAAGCTACTTCTCGCTCTTATACTCTCCCTCTGTTTCTCTCTCTTTTCATTCACTAGCTTAAGCTACTTTGCTTTATCTTTATCTCTGTCTCTTTCTAACTCTCCTGCTCATATATGTATGTATAATGCTTCTCTCTCGCTCATTCTATCTCTCTTGCTCATTCAGAAATGCTTTGCAATGTCTTCTCTCCAAATCATTTGACGTCATTTGCAAAAGTTGCGCTATGTGATAACAAAATAGCAACAACAACAGCAGCAACAACAACAACAACAACAGTATCAGCAGCAGCAACAGCAGCAGCAGCAATAACAATAACAACGGCAACAATAACATTTGGAACCTTGAAATATCGACACACAGTGTATGCGGCAGCTATATATGTATCTCTCTCTCTCTCTTTGTCTATATGTTTCTGTGTGTCTCTCTCTCTCTATCTCTCTCTCTCTTACCTCTCTGTGTCTCTCTGTGCTTGTGTTTGTTCACATATAGGCCACAATATGGCGACTATAAGTAGGCCGATCGATATGTAAAAACGTACAGATACAATGCATTATCTCAAATGCATAGAGAGATCAAGTAGAGAGAGAGAGAGAGAGTGTGAGAGAGAGATGTAGACTAAAATGTTTATTGGAGTGTGTAAGTAGCTTAAGTATCAAGCACATCCGCATAAACATTTTATTAGTATAAACAATACTACATAAATACTAGATGATCATAGATCACTGATCACTCTATACATATATATATATATGTATTATAATGTTTATACTTTCCGACATCACAGTCTTTGTCTATCTGTCTGTCTCTCTGTCTCTCTGTCTATATAATGTTTATTTATATTTGTGCTTTTGTATAATTTGCATGTTCGTTCGATTATTGCGATCGGAACTGATCTTTGTATACAGCAAAAAATCAACTGATAAAGGAAAGAAAAAACACAAAAAAAAAACGAATATTGTGCGAATTAAGCACTAAAGGCAGCTACTCTCTCTCTCTCTATCTTTCTCTCTCTTTCACTTTACATACATTCTCTCACAATCTTAGTCTTAATATCATTGCCTCTATCTCTCTCTCTCTGTCTCTATGCCTGTCACTCTCTCTTGTTTCTTAGTTTACATTGAGAATTTATCCTCTCATTTTTGCTTTGATTATCTTCATTATCTCTATCACTCTCTATATCTATATCTATTTTTATTTCTATCTCTTTCTCTTTCTTACACATATACACACACATCTCTATCACACATCTATCTCTATCTCAATCTCTATCTCTATCTCTATCTATCATTGACTTTATTTCTCTATATATATATCTTTCTCACTATCTCGCTCAGTTTATATCTCTATATTTTCTCACTTTCTCTCTCTCTCTCTCTATCTCCTATGTATCTTCCTTTATCTCTCTCTTTATCCCGAACTCTATGCCCGTCTATCTCTCTCTATCTCTCTCTATCACTATTACTCGCATTTGCTCTTTAAATTTCTTCTATATTTCTCTCTGTTTCTCTGTCTCTGTCTCTTGTTTACTAGACGCTAGCTCTATCTGCATTGATCTCTCTTCTTCTCCTTCTCTCTCAGTCTCTGTCTCTATCTCTGTCTTAGTCTTTCTTTGTTTCACATTATCTTTCCTTGCTCTACTTTTTATTTTTCTATGTGCTCTTACATATGTATTTCTACGCCTCTCGTTCTACATTATCTATAGCTGTCTCTTTCTATAGCTGTCAATCATATTAATCGCATTTTCAGCGTGCTAAATCAATCAATTATTGGCTGAGCGTCTGTCTCTGCTTCTGCTTATATTCCACTCTGACTTTCGGTCTGTCTCTATCTCTCTATCTATCTATCTATCTCTCTCTCTCTCTCTATTAATCTCTATCGCTCTCTCTCTCTCCCTCTCTCACTCTGTTTCTTTGGCTGTATGTACATTTCTCTGTGTCCGTGACTATAGTTTTCACTTGCTTTGACACTTTCATTAATTTTATACTTTGTCTCTTTCTATGTCTCATTCTCTCGCTTTATCGCTTATAGTCTCTTTTCTGTCTCTGTCTCTTTCTGCGTCGTTCTATCCCTTTCTCATTCTGCATCTTTGCCTTCTTCGCTCTGTCTCTCTCTCTCTCTCTGTGTGTCTCTCTCTATGTGTGTCTCTCTCTATCTCTATCTCTCTCTCTCTCTCTCTCTTTCTCTCTCATTGGCTTTGTCTTTTTCTGTTCTCTCTAACTGCTTCTGATTCTATTTTTTCTCTGTTCTCTCTATCTTTCCTTCTGTCTTTCTCTGATCTTTTCCTCTCTCTCTTTCTCTCTCTCTCTGTCTCTGTTCCTCTCGTATTTTTATATACATAGCTTCTCAAACTCTTTATCTTTACACGCTCTATTCCTTACTCTATCGCACTCTTTTTCTTTCTCCGTCTCTTTCTCTCTCTCTCTCTCTGTCTTTCTTTCTCTCTTTCACTCTTTCTTTATACAATTCTCGTTAATTACAATCAATCGCAATCCTCGTTTTGATGCGATCAGATTTCAAAGTTGATACAAAAAAAATAAAATAAAAAAAAATAAATAAATAAATAAATAAAACAATTTGCAGTTGATTTTGTTTTTGTTTTTTGCTTTTTTTTGTTATCTAATAAAAAAGCAAATTTGGTCGACGACAACTCGATATACGCCTCGATGTGTTTATATATATATATATATATATAGATATATGTAGATATATATATCGTAGATACATATGTATCTGTATCTGTATCTGTATCTATATCTATAGCTTTACTCTGTATCTGTATCTGTATCTGTAAATGTAAATGTATCCGTATTTGTAGCTTGGGTGTGCTTTGGGCGTAATTTAGGGGCTAACTAACACTAACGATCTAACGATCCAATGATATACACCCCCACACCCTCATTACGTACGCCCCTTTTCCCTCTCTCTCTCTCTCTCTCTCTCTCTGTATTTGTCTATCTCTATCTCTATCTGTGTATTTCTCCCTGTCTTTTCCAGGCCTGATTGCGCTTAATGTGCGGCATTCGCTTCGCATAACAATGAAAAATAAAGCAACTTTTTTTTTTTTTCTTTTTTTACTATAAATACATATACAACATACATGTGTGAGTGTGCGTGTGTGTGTGTGTATTTTTTTTTTGTTTCTTAACTGTTGAGAGCTTAAAATTAATAAAGTAAACATTTTTTTTTTTTTCTATTTCGGTTGCCATTGACGCACTAAAAGCGATAGAATTGTGACTGGGCGAGGGGACAGAGAGAGAGAGAGAGAAAGAGAGAGAGGAAGAAAGGGAGAGTAAGAGTGAGAAAGAGAGAGAGAGAGAGAGAGAGAGAGTAAGAGAAAGTGAGAGTAAGAGAAAGAGAGAGTAAGGGAGAGTAAGGGTGCAAGTATGTGAGAGAGAGTAAGAAATAGATATGAAAGATAATTCGATGAGTAAGTGAAGAGAAAGAATAGAGAATAGAGAAACATAAAGAAGAGAGAGAAAAGGAAAATAGAGAAAAAATGTGCAAGAAATAACAACAATGAAAGAATGGGAGTGACGTCAAGAGAGTGGGAGAGAGAGAGAGAGAGAGACAGCGAGAGAGGATGAGAGTTAGAGATAATGGAAAATGTAAGAAGTGTAGAATGAAGAATGAACCATAAAGAAATATAGCAATAAGTAGAAGCAGCATGAAGAGCAACAAGGAGGCAGGAGAAATGAGAAATAAAGAAGTCAGGAGTAAGAGAGAAAGAGAGAGAGAGAGAGAGAAAAGAATACGGAGTGGAGAAAAAAGACGAGAGACAAGCAAAAAATAGAATAAATAGTCAGAGGATAGTCAGAGAAACTAGTGGACTGTAAAGAGAAAGAGACAGAGCGGCAAAGAAGGGAGACGGAGATAAAAGACACGAGAGCTAGGATTATGAGTAGAGAAAAGGGCGAGAAGCAGCGAAGAAGATAGAAGTGGAGAGAAAAGAGAGGCAGAGAAAATCAGAGAGAAGCTGAGGAATGTGTGAAGAATGAGATATGCAGCTGGAGAAATAAAAAAAAAGAAGGAGATCGAGAGAGAAGTGAACGAAGAGAGAGAAGAGTTGAGTAAGGGAGAAAGAAAGTAAAAAAGGCAGAGAGAGAGAAGAGATAAGAGTGGGGAAAGAAGAAATACGAGAAGGGAGAGAAGAGATTAGAAAGGGGAGAGAAGTGATAAGAGAGGGGAGAGAAGACATAAGAGAGGGGAGATAAGAAGTAAGAGAAAGGAGAGAAGAAGTAACCGAAATGAGAGAAGAAATAAGAGAGAGATAAGAGAAGGAGAGACGAGATAAGAGAAAAAGACAAAGAGTCAAAGCACATGCTAATCTCTGTTTCGAGGCAAAAGTATAGGATGGAGATGACGATGACGACAGAACTGACAGTGACTGAAGAGTGAGGAGTGCGGAGTGAGGAGTGAGAAGAGTGTATAAAAAGTGAAGAAGAAGGCGTAATGTGGAGAGTGATGATTGCTTTATGTACGTCATTGAGCTAGGCTTGATTTGGTTGTTTGCTTGTTTGCGTGTTTGATTGTGAGGTTCGGCAACTGTTGGGCGGTTGAGCGGGTGGCATTGTCTGCCTGTTGTTGTTGTTGTTGTTGTTGTTATTGTTAAACGAACGGATGTGTATTGAAACGATTGACGCCAATTATAGCGCAAAGTGTGTAAGACAGACGCACAACACAAAGTCGTCACTGTATGTTGTTTGACTGTCAAAGGCAGCGGCAATGGCAACGACGAGAATGAGGCCAAAGCTAGGGCTGGCTACGTGAATTGAGGGGGGAGAGGGGAATATAACATGAAAGATGCCATTTTTGGGGAACATTGACGCTTAAATAAGCTTCAATTGCCAAAATTGATGCAAACGAAATTTGTTTAATAAAACATGCGAAGCGTCAAGCATTTGAACGTCAAACGTTGCGTCGGAAGTTTTTGTCAAACAATAAAAAAAAAAAAAAACGAAAAAAAAAAATAATAAAAAAAATATAAATAAAAAAAACTATTATATAATTCAGCTGATGAGCTATAGAGATCCACACACACACAGACACACAGACACACAGACACACAGAGACACACACAAAAAGTCGCCTATTACCCCACACCAACCCCTCGCCATTACATTCATCGCACTTCACACTCCATACACTGCTTCTCAACATTGCACGTTTTACTCATACATATAAAACAACCCCTAAAAGCAATTGCCTTTCTGTCTCTCTCTCTCTCTCTCTCTGTCTTTCTTTCACTCGCACTTGTATTCTGTCTCTTTCACTGTGGGCGCTTTGCAAAGTGCGTAGCATTCTCCATTGACGTCGGCGTCAAAATGTTTACATAAACTTGAATTAATTTCAACAACGAAAGCGATGACAGCGACAGCGGCAGTGTCTGTGCCTGTGACTGTGGCTGGGGCTGAGGCTGCGACTGCGGCAGCGACAGTGACAGTGACAGAGGCAGCAACACAAACGGTTAAGCTTAAGCTGAGAGATCTACGCGGCGACGTTTAGAGGAATAATAATTATTATTTTTGTCCGCCTACTCTTTGCCCTTTTTTGCATGTCTCGACGCGTCGGCGCGTGCTTCAATTAACACTTTTTACACAGTAGCAACAATGCTTAACAATGAACAGTAACAACAACAACAACAACGACAGCAACAACTGCGCAACTTGCAACGATCAGCTTAAAAAAAAAAATAAAAAATAAATAAAAAATTGTCATCGAGCTTTTCATGTTGAACAAGCAACAACAAGTAAAATATTTATGTATGTATTATATTCTTCTTCTTCTTCTTCTTCTTTTAATTCTTCTTGTTCTTGTTATTTTTGTTGTTGTAACATACACAAACACAAGTGCACACAAAAATAAAACAATGAAATTTTATAATACAAAAAAAAAAACAAAAAAAAATTATTATTAAGAAGACAAAATGAAAACACACACAAAAAGCGCGAGTCAAAGCAAAATTTTAATTAAAAAAAAAAAAAAATGTCGTATTTTTGTTTTTGTTTTTTTTCGTTTTGGTTTTTTTTTGTTATAAATTTATTGAGAAACAACAGCAGCAGCAGCAGGCCGTCAAAACAGATCTGGTTAAAGTTATTGTTATTGTTGTTGTTGTTGTTGCTGCTGTTTGTTCTTCTTGTTGTTTATTGTTGTCTTTACTGTTTACTGTTGCTGCAGCTGCTGTCGTTTAAGACAACGCGAACCTGAGCCTGGCATTGCCTTGGCAAAAACTCACACAAACAGCGACGATGACAACGACGACAGCGGCAACAGCGATTGGCAGGAAAATACAGAAGAAGAAGAAAACAACAAAAAAAAAGAAAAAAAGTAAAACGAAAACGAAAAACGAAAAAAAAAAAAAAACACAAATTTTTGAATAAAATAACGTTGACACACAGGCACAGACACACGGACGCGCACAGCGACAGAGACAGCAACAGAGCCCAGCCGCACGCGATCGCTGCAAAAGCTCAACTGGTCTGGGGGGACACAGATACACAGAGTCAGAGCCAGAGCCACTGCTGCCGCCGCTAGCGACAATGGCAACGGCAACGACAACGACAGCGTCAGCGCCACGCGACGACGATTTTGTGTGCGATGAGCGCGCGCAGTCGTCATCAGTTAGCGAAGCGACACAAAAGGCAAAAGTCTCAGTTATTGGGAGTCCTAACTACAATGGACTTGCAAACTGATAACAGAGCAATATGCCCAAAGGTAAGCTGCAAGAGAGTGAGAGAGAGAGCAAGGGAGAGCGACACATATACAAGAAAGTGCGCAAGAGAGACTGAGGGCACAAATGAACTTGAGAGAGCGAGAGATAACGATGGAGTGTATATGTGTATGTATATGTATATTTTGTTGAGTGAGAGTGAGGTGTAAGGGCAAACAGTAACAGACAAGCAAGCGAGCAATTTTGTTGGGGAGTAAATGTAATGAGAGTGTGAGTGTGAGTGTAGTGTGGAGGAATGATGGAAATGAAATTGGCATTTGGGAAGCTTCCATTGACAGCGCGTTACGTTGCGTTACGTTGCGTTGCGCTGCGTTGCGCACATTGAGCGTCTGTGCCAAAGCTCATTATATTAGTTTTAGTAGTAGTTGCTCTTCACGCTATGACGTAGTTGTTGAATGTAGGCTGTGGTTGAGTGAATGAAGGCGATGTTGACGTCGACGGCGAAGTGCGAACAGCTTAGAGAGTTTAACAAGAGAGTCAGAGACAGAGAGAGAAAGAGAGCACTGCTATCGAGGTGAATGAAAAACATGCAAAAAGGGATAAAAACACATATAAAAAATGTGTCTGCAAAATTGCTTTTCTTTTTTTTTTTTTTTTTTGTTGTGCGCGTCTGTTCATTTTCCCCTTCAATTCCCCAATTTTTTTTTTTTTTTTAGTTTATTCTCTTTTATTATTTTTGTTTATTTATTTATTTATACACATATTAAAATTGTTTATATATTTTGCTGAAAGAATTTCTCATTTGTTTACTGTAAATCACTTTTGCTGCTTTCTTTCTTCATTCAATTCACTTTTTCCTTTTTCCTTTTTTTTTGTTATTGTTTTTTTTTCTTTTATTTCTCTTTGTGCTGCTTTGATTCCTTACGATGCTGGTCAAGTCTTGAGCCTTAATAACTTTCACATTGTAGCTCGTGTTCTTTTTATAGTTTTTTTTTGTTTTCTTTCAGTTTTGTCATTTTCCTTTATAGACAAAACTTTTGCTCTCTTTATATTATTTTTATGTTTTTCTGTTTTGTTTTTTTTGCTTGAAAATAAACGTTTCACGCATGAGCTACCGTTGCTGCTCTCAGTGTTCTCTCATCAATTTTTCATTTACTCGCTCTGCGTGCGCTGCCCGCTTTGGGAACAAATACAAATACAAATGTAAGTAAGCACGCGTCAGTGTCGCGTCGAGTCGCATCGCATCACAAAACGCGTCGCCTGTGACGTCAATGGGAGCAGCTTTCGGACCGGTCCAACAGTCCAATAATTCAATGCGACAACAGACTTGGCCAAAGCTGTCAACTTGCTGTCTCAGCTTCAGCTTCAGCTACGGCTGCTGATGCTGATGTTATCTACAACTGCTGCTGCTGCTGCTGTTGCTGCTTACGCAAGCAGCGAAGTTTACGCAGAACTTTTAAACGTAAAGCTTTGCGTTAAGTTGATCGATTTAGTCAAGTCACAAACCATTTGTCAAAGCTTTTGCTCGCACTGACTAAACTAATCGAAAAATAAATAAACTTAAAAACTTTAAAACTTAAACCCGTAGCATATATAGTAAATTTTCTACTACCAAGACACTCTGTACTAGCCCTCCCTCTCTTAATTAAGAACGTGACGTACCTTTTTTTTGGCCGCTTCGGCCGCACTGATCACATAGAGGTCAACGATGCCCAATAGGCAATCATCGCAACGGCAGACATCCTCGCCAAATGCCAAAGAGCCAAGGCTACTTGTCGAATCCAGCGAATCGGTTCGACGCAATCGACTTACAATTGATGCAGCACCAACAACAGCAGCAGCAGCTGTCATTGATGCTGGCAATTGTGCTGCGGCCATAGTGCTGCTACTAGCAGCAGTTCCGGTTACTGCGCCGCCACTCGTTGTGGCAGCGGCAGAACTGGTAGAACCATCGCCAGCACCAGCACCAGCACCGGCAGCAGCTGCAGCTGCTTCAATTTTACGCGCCAGCAATTGCTCCATGAGCGTGCGCGGACGCGATGATGATGGAAACAATGCCATTTTATAAGGCCAATTGTTTACCGTTATAATAGCCTGACGCTGTGACGCAAGTTCTTTGCCTAAGTCTTTTGTATTTCACACAAATTTCGCACCAAACACTTTCAAAGCTCACTTGCTTTTTCTTCTCTTCTATATTTAACTATGTTCAAGTTGCAACATACCTGCAAATAAAAGAAAAAAATAAAAAAAAAAATAAGAAACTTTTTAGAAATTGTAGAAATTATAAAAAACAAAATGAGAAAAAAAATAAATAAAGATTTATATTTATATTAATAATATTCTATAAATTATAAACATTTGAAATGAAGAATTATTTTTAAATTTTTATATCGTTGCAAGTTTGAATTTTGCAGCATAAAGACATCATTAAGTGTATGATATATATTCTTGTTCCGTCTGTTCGTCTGTTTTAACCTATAGTAATGCATGAAATTTGACATTTATATTTTTTTATTACCTTGGACTGTATGTTAAAACTAGCTATGTATATTGGAACACTATAACATATAGCTGCCATAGAAAGGATCGTTCGATGTTTGTATCTTTTTTGTTAGTTAAGTAAGATTTACAGAAATTAGTCTTGGTAAATTAGACTTATAAATATCATCTAAATTTGGTCTACATTGTATCACTATATTATCGTTGAAAAAATGCATTTTTGTATGAAAAACTTTTTATACCCTGTACCTATTGAAAATGGGTAAAGAAAAGGGTATATTAACTTTGTGCAAATGTGCGTAACAAGCAGAAGGAGGCGTGGCAGACCCCATAAAGTATATACATATATATTCTTGCTCAGGAGCAATAGCAGAGTCGATTTGGCCATGTTCGTCTGTCTGTCTGTCCGCTTGTCTGTTTGAACGCAAGGAACTTCTAAACTATAAGAGCTAGAGACACCAAAATTTGTACATATGTAGGTTCCTATATAGCGTACTATGATCGAGTTTATTTTAAACTTTGGATGCCACGCCCCGTTCGCTCACAATACGCCAAAAACATTTTGACGCTTCTAATATCTCAATAAACACTAGAAACATGTAATTTTTCAATCAATTTAAAACAGTCCTGAAAAAAATGCAACCGATTTATTAAGAAACCAAAAAAGTTATTAAACAATTAATTTTCGCTGTTTAATATGTTGGGCGTCAGCTAATCTTTAGCTGTCAACGTAATCCTTTCATATACATATGTGAAAACACACACACACACACACATACAAACGCACACAAGAGCAGATCAGTATGAGCGATGGAGGCAAGTGTGAGTGAGAGAGAGGGAAAGGACTGTTTCACTCGAATTTTTATTTCAGTTTTTGTTACAAATATTTTTCCTAAAATATTTTTTTAGATATTACTTTTTGAAAAACATGCCCAAGTGTTCTGGATTATAAAGGATTATATACAAACATTATAACATTTAATATCTCAATTATAATTCAATATAATAATAATTCAATATTTTTCAATTAATTTTTAAAAATTCCATTGATTTTTTTTAAGGATAAGCTGAGTAGAACTGATAAAATATATATTTATGTATTTGTTGTATATATGATCCGTAGTTACAGAAATAGTTTCTTGTTTCTGTTCATATCCGTTGTGAAAATTCTTTATATTTTATTCAAGGCTACTGGGTATTATACTGTCGGGTGCAGACGACTGTAGACTTCTCTACTTGTTTGTTATTGAAATTATTCGGTTGAAACTTGTAGGATTTAAGCTCAGTAGTAACTAAAGCTTAACAGCTTAGTTTAAGTTAAATCGTATAATTATAACATATTGCAGTCATTGAAAGGATCGTTCGAAATTTTAATCTTTATATGAATAACTTGTTTATTAGTGTAGCAATTCGGTTGAAACTTGCAGGATTTAAGCTTAGCATTATAACACTTATATCTGTTATATTTGGTTTAAATCGGTTTACTATATCTTATGACTGTCATAGAAAGGATCTTTCAAAAATTGTGTGTTTATATGAAAAACTTTTTTGTTATTGAAGTTATTCAGTTGAAACTTACAGGATTTACATTTAGTAGAGAATTATAAATATAAATCAAAGTTTGGGCTTAATCGGTTTACTATATCATATAGCTGCCATACAAAGGATCGCTCAAAAATTGAATCTTTATATGAAAAACTTTTTTGTTATTGAAGTTATTCAGTTGAAACTTGCAGGATTTACATTTAGTCGAGAATTATAAATAAAAACTAAGTTTGAGCTAAATCGGTTTACTATATCATATAGCTGTCATACAAAGGATCGCTCAAAAATTGAATCTTTATATAAAAAACTTTTTTGTTATTAAAGTTATTCGGTTGAAACTTGCAGGATTTACATTTAGTAGAGAATTATAAATAAAAACTAAGTTTGGGCTAAATCGGTTTACTATATCATATAGCTGCCATACAAAGGATCACTCAAAAATTGAATCTTTATATGAAAAACTTTTTTGTTATTGAAGTTATTCTGTTAAAACTTACAGGATTTACATATAGTCCAGAATTATAAATATGAACTAAGTTTGGGCTAAATCGGTTTACTATATCATATAGCTGCCATACAAAGGATCGCTCAATTATTGAATCTTTATATGAAAAACTTTTTTATTTCAACAGCTGCCTAGTTTGAAAGAAAGCGATCCACCATTTCATATAGCCAGCATTGAAATGATCTTTCGAAACTGAACAACTTTATGTTATAGCTTTGCAAGCATATGAAATATGCGTGAGGTTGCAGATAATTTTTTACGTTCCATGTACTTTAAAGATAAGAAAAAGTTGCAGCCTCAATGATAAGCATGCACAACATGCAGCATGCAATAAGCTAAAACAAATTAGCTTCTGGATACAAAAGTAAGACAAATTAGCTGTAGATTAGGCAAAACATTTCAAATAACTTTTATTAATCTTTGCACATTTAAAGTTTTTATATAGAATGACAACAAGTTTTATTATCATTCTCTCTCTCTCTCTCTCTCTCTATATATATATATATATATTTGTCTCTGTCTAGTCAGACTACTTAAAAGTATAATCTGCATCTTGTTAAGGCGCTGCAACAAAATTGATAGCAGACAATTTGTTGTCTGTCGCATCTTATCCGAAACTGGCAACGACACATATTGCAGTTTATATGGAGTTGCATATAATCGCAGTTGATAAAACTGCAGCAGCAATCGAAGCAACTACAACAACAAATGTGAACTAAAATTTCTTGTTAATTAACATGAAAGTGCAATGCGAAGTCCTCAAAAGTCTTTGCACAGTTCAGTTGCACAGTTGCACAGTTCGAACTGTCAGTTGTTGCCCGTATCCAGTTGCAATTGCAAAGAGCAAACGAATTTGGCTGCGAAAACTCGTCCACAAAAAAAAAATAAAAAATAAAACCGAGACACACACAAAAAAAAAAAACTGGCTAAACTCCTGGGCTAGATCAAGCCAAGACGTAGCCAAAGCCAAAGCCAGACTCAGCTAGCTTTAGACGTGGCCAATGCCTTGCAGCAGCAGCAGCAGCAACAGCAGAATCACAGTCGTCGTCGTCGTCATCGTCGTCGTCGTCATATCGCCGCATTTATGCGCACATAAAAGTCAAATAATAGATCCAAAAGATACTTTGGCCAGCAGTGCAACTCGTTGCCAGACAAAACAGACGGACAGTTGGCCAAGCAGACAGTTAGCTCGCCAGTTGTTGTTTTTGTTGTTGTTGTTTTTATTTTAACTCAAATGATTTATAAGAGATCGTTACTGTTGTTGTTGCTTTTCGTATACTCTCTCTCTCTCTCTCTCTCTCTCTCTCTCTAAAATGCATTTGATGCGCAACACAATTTGATTGCACGGAATATCGATAAAAATCAATTGCAATTATTTATTTTTTTATTTTTTATTTTCTGTTTTAGGGATCATATTAGCAAAGACTTGGAATATTACAATTGTTTGTTTAACAATACTATAAAAATCGACCATAATAAGCTTTATAATTGCCTGTCATGATATCATTGTATACAAATGTATATATATATATATATATATATATATCGCTAGTGAGAAATCATTGTTTGCATTTTGTATGTGCAACATAGTATCATTTGATCAAATTGATATCGCAGATAGACAGACAGACAGATAGACAGACGGACAGACAGACATATTAATAGGCAGAAGTATAGATAGATAGACAGACAGACAGACATACATATATAATAAACAATGTATAATATTACAAAGATCATTAGGAACAATTGGGAAAAAGACAGAGAGAGAGAGAGAGAGAGAGAGAGAGAGAGAGAGAAAGAGATTGCTAGAAAGATCATCTTAAAGTGAAAAACAAAGATTAAGTTCGAGAGAGTAATAGATCTCGAAACAGAGAGAGAGGGAGAGAAAGCGAATGGGAGAGAGAGCGAGAAAGACTGAGATGGTGAAGATGTTTTTAGAGCCGGAATAAGAAGAAACATTTTCTTTTTAAACTGTAATTTTAGACTGAAGATCAGTACAGTTCATAAGTGAAAAAGAGGAAGATAGACAAAGGAAGTGAGATTAGTTATGTTAAATAAAGGCACAGAGAGAGAGAGAGAGAGCCTGAAAGAGAGAGAAAGAGAGAGGGAGAAATAAATATCTACAACTGCAATATGAGAAATGAGAACAGTTACGTTAAAGGAAGAAGAAAGAGAGAGAGAGAGCGTGAAAGAGAGAGAAACTCAGAAGGAAAATCTTCATAGAGCTCAAAATATCAGAGAAGAGATGAAAGTGAGAGAAAATGAAAGATGAAATCTATTTAATTAGACAAATAGAGAGACAGAGGCAGTACGAAGTTAAAAGATGTTAAAACTTCTTAGAAATTGGAAAGATCTTTTTCTGTTGTTCATTTTAGTGGTAAGATAGGTTCAATTAGACAAAAAGAAAGATAGAGCCAGAAGGAGAGATAAAATTAAGGGAAATCTTTTGAAGAGATCCGTTTAGCTAGACAGTGAGAGAGAGAGAGAGGGGCGGACAGAGAGCGAGATACGCCGTAAAAAAGACGGACAGACAGAGAGAAAGAGAGAGAGATAGAGATAGAGATAGAGATAGCGATAGAGATAGAGATAGAGATAGAGAGAGAGAGAGATAGAGATAGAGATAGAGATAGAGATAGAGATAGAGATAGAGATAGAGATAGAGATAGAGATAGAGATAGAGATAGAGATAGAGATAGAGATAGAGATAGAGATAGAGATAGAGAAAGAGAAAGAGAAAGAGAGAGAGAGAGATAGAGATAGAGATAGAGATAGAGATAGAGATAGAGATAGAGATAGAGATAGAGATAGAGATAGAGATAGAGATAGAGATAGAGATAGAGATAGAGATAGAGATAGAGATAGAGATAGAGATAGAGATAGAGATAGAGATAGAGATGAGATGAGAGAGATGAGAGAGAGAGTGAGAGTGTGAGTGAGATCAACATATCGCTGATTGGCATAAACAACTAAGAAAGTGTATATAAAATTCGACAATGAAAAACAAATATTTTTTTATCCAGCAAAGGTTTCTCATTGCTGTTGCTGTTTTTATTGTTGTTGTTGCTGTTATTGTTGCTGGAGTTGGAGTTGTAGTTGTTATTATTGTTGTTGTTGTTGCTGCTGTTGTTGCTATTGGTTAAGCCAACTGTCTTGTACTTTTATGGTCCGATCGTCTTATCAATAATTTATGTCAGATTATACCGTTATGTCACAATAAATTAAAGTTGGCAACTTATTTTCCCGGCGTCGATTTTTTCATTTTTTATTATGGCCAAATCTGTCAGTTTAGTGGCGCATTTGGAAAATGGGGGAAAGAAAAATCAAAAAACAAAAAAAAAAAACGAGAAAATTGAAAATTGAATGAATGCGAGTTAACCAGTTGCCGCCATGCCGCATGTTGACTATCGAATGCTGCTGCTGCTGCTGCATGCTGCAAAACGTCTTTGGCGTCTTTTACTTTTGTTGAAGATACATTTTGTATGCTACTACTATACTTGCAACTTGCAACTTGCAAACTGTAGATACTTTACGTATTTTTTTTTTATATTTATTTATTTATTTTTTTTTTTTTTTAGTTTTTTCTGTTTTTGTTTGCCGGCGATTACTTTGGAAGCTTGGCGTGCGGCGGCAAATTTCACTGTCACGCCTCGTTTTCAATTAACTTGTTGGCGACCGCTGGCCATGCCGATAAATCAAATGTGCCGCACAGCATAGTGGCGCTGCCGCACAGCATAGCACAGCATGCCACATGCTACATTTGTTGCAGCTAGCTAACCCGTAGGCTTTTTGCCACTGCTGCCCAGCATCAGCATCAGCATCAGCTGCTTCTCTACATTTATTTTGATTTATGAAGATCGCTTCATTTGGTTGCATTTGGCTTCTGCGTTTGCTGCACGCATCGCAGAGACGATGTCAAAGTTTATCGCCAGCTAGCAAATGATTAATGTGGCAGGCAGCAGGCAGCAGGCAGGCAGGCACCACAGCCCACTGCAGTGTCTAGTATTGCCTCTGCTACATTACGTCTCTCTTTCTATCTCTGTTTCTCTCTCTCTCTCTCTCTCTTTCAGTCTCTGGCCATAAATGCGCAACTGCAACTGCCGCCTAGCTGCTGCTCATGCTGCTGCTGCTACTACTGTTTATGGTAGTTGCCAGTGACCAGTTGGCAGTTGGTAGTTGCAAGTTGCAAGTTACCAGTTGCAAGTTGCAAGTTGCAAGTTGCCAGCCGTCGACAAGGGTCAATCCGTTTGCTACGCATATAGATATTTATACATACATCTTATATCTTTTGTATTTTCCTTCTCTCGTTTCTCTGTATCTTTCACTTTGCAAATCATTAGAATTGTAGCTAAAGTATCTACATATAAGTAAAAGTATCTAGATACATTTGTATCTTTTTGTATGCCATAATATTCGCTATAAACTAACACTTCGAATGTATCTATAAACATTTTGTAACTGTTACATAAAGATTATTAGTATCTCAGCTGAGATGTATCTAGATACATTTGTATCTTTTTGTAAAATTTTTAGTTAAAAGCTGTAAACTAACACTTAGAAAGTATCTATAAACATTTTGCATCTGTTATATGAAGTTTTTCAGTATTTCAACTGAGAAGTATCTAGATACATTTGTATCTTTTTGTAATATTTACACGTAAAAGCTATAAATTAACACTTAGAAAGTATCTATAAGTATTTTGTATCTGTTATATGAAGTTTTTCAGTATCTCAGCTGAGAAGTATCTAGATACATTTGTATCTTTTTGTAATATTTACACGTAAAAGCTGCAAATTAACACTTAGAAAGTATCTATAAACATTTTGTATCTGTTATATGAAGTTTTTCAGTATTTCAACTGAGAAGTATCTAGATACATTTGTATCTTTTTGTAATATTTACACGTAAAAGCTATAAATTAACACTTAGAAAGTATCTATAAGTATTTTGTATCTGTTATATGAAGTTTTTCAGTATTTCAACTGAGAAGTATCTAGATACATTTGTATCTTTTTGTAATATTTACACGTAAAAGCTGTAAATTAACACTTAAAAAGTATCTATAAGTATTTTATCTATAAAAAAAAGCATCTAGATACATTTGTATATGCATTTAGATCTGTTACATAAGCAATTTTCATACATATATGAATACATATGTATATGAAATAGTAAGTATCTAGATACAATTGTATCTTTTGCAAAAATTATCAATAACAAGAATAATAATGAGCTAACACTATGATTGTCTCTATAAGCATTTTGTACTTGTATCTTTTTCGCTAAATTCTATTTCCCAAGTATTTGAGCTTATAAGTATCTAGATACAATTGTATCTTTTGTTAAATTGCTGCATATAAACTATAAGATAATGAAAGTATCTATAAGCATTTGTATTTTGTTGCATCTAGCTTTTGTTTCAAAGCATCTTTCGGAGATATTTTTTAGCTAATAAGTATCTAGATACAATTGTATCTTTTTGTGTCTATGAAACATTCAACATATTTCACTAAGATTTAAGCACAGTTTCAAACAAAAAAAAATTTGTCATATATCTTTGCAGTGCAAAATGAAGCTGAACAATAAATTAAAGTTGTTTTTTTTTTTCTCAATACTTTAAATAAATTAACTGTTAACTGAAAGCATTTCTTTGTGATATAGATATATGTATATATATGTATATTTATGATCAACAATAAAATCATGAGAATGATGTAAAACAATGTCAATGTTTCTGTTATTGACAATGTGAAGAAAAGAAGAAGAAGAAGAAGAAAAAAAACGTATCTTTTGCATGTAAACAATTTTTGCACACAGTTTTTTTTTTCCATTTTGTTCTACAAATAAAATGTTAATAAATAAAAAATATAAAAAATAAACAAGAAGAAGCCGTGTGAAAGTCCAAATTGCCTATCAGCAGGAGAAGGAGAAGGAGAAGAAGATGGAGATGGAGATGTAGATGGACAAGCACTCGAAATGTGAAGAGTGTATCTAATGGAATGGAAAAGTATCTGTCAAAAGTGTTGAGAGAGTGTATGGCAAAATGAATAATACAAAAAAAAAAAAAAAAATATAGTCGCATCGTAGCGTCGCAATAAGAAAGAGAAAGAAATGCACATGGCAGGCGAGAGATAGAGAGTGAGAGGGAGAAAAAAAAATAAACTTTTAATTAACAAGCGAGCCGCAAAATCAACAAAATCAATTTGGTGCCGCGGTTTCTCAAATAACAACAACAACAACAACGACGACGACGACAGCAGCAGCAATAACAACAACAAGCAAACAAAAACAAACTTCCCAGATAACTTTCGGTTGTGAGCTGTTGTTGTTGTTACTATTGCTGTTGTTGTAGCAATTGCTGTCGTCATTGTTGTTGTTGTTATTGTTGTTGCTTTACTCACTTGGTGCCTGCTGTTGCTGCTGCTGCGACAACTGCTGCTGCGTTTTTCTATATAAAAATGCGTATACAAAATTCACAGAAAATAATTATGTTGAAAGCACAATAAAAAAAATTAAAAAAAAAACAACAACAACAACAACTGCAACAATAACATAAAAAAAAAAAATTAAAATTACTTATAATTATAATTAATCAATAAGAAAATGAAATATAATTACTTTAATGACAGCAACAATAAAAATTAATTTCGAATAATAACAATAATAATAATAATAATAATAATAATTGTGAATAGTTTTCAACACGACAACGAGGAAAGAAAAATAGAGAGAGAGAGAGAAAAATGTTCAATTACAAATGCAAAATGCGCGCTGTGCCGCACACTTACTCGCTATAAACTGCAGGCGAGAGACGACAGATTTATGCGACGAGCTAAAGCGAGATAGCAATTATACATATGTATGTAAAAGTTAGAGCGAGACATTGGCGGCGATTGCAAACGATATGCGAGCCAGCAGTAACAACGACGACGACGACGACGAACGACAACGAAAACTACAAAGACGAAGACGATGACGATGACGATGACGGCGACGGAGAACGACAAACGCGACAACAAAACAAAAACAGAACAGAAAACAATAACAACAACAAGAAAAAAAAAACAAAAACAAACAAAACAAAAACAAAACACAACGAAAATAAAAAAAAAAAAAAGCTTATTTATTATTATTATTATTATTTTACTTTATTTTTTCTTTTTTTTTTTTTGGGGCCGAACGCTTGTTGACTTTGGAACGGCGCACGAGCAACTGAACGTTACACAGTGCCGACAGTTATAAGCAAAGCTCGACAAGATCAAATACTTCGTATTTGTTCGAGGAGCAGCCTCGGCAAATTTATACGAACGTTGCTATGCGATGCCTTCATACGCTCTTCCCTAGTGCACGCATACGCTTTTCACTCTCGCTCTAGCTCTCACTCTCCTAACGTTGCTCTCCACGCAGACGCAGCGGCGGACATGCTGAAAAGCTTTATTGAGCGTTGTAATCCTAGGCATTGATCACAAGCATAAATCAACAAGACAAACGAAACGAAACGAAACGAAGCGACGCAGAGCAGCGCAGCGCTGCGTAGCGTAACGCAACGCAACGATGCGACATGATGGAATAAATGTGCACTGATTGAAACATGAAAAAGTATTGCAAGCAAACTGTCAAAGTATCCTGCGTGTCGAAAGCAAGACAGAGAAAGAGAGAGTGCGCGAGAGAGAGAGTCAACAAGGCTGCTAATTGCGGCGGCAAATTGCCGGCATGCATTTGATTTGCATAATGGTCAAGATCTTTTGACTGTAAATAGTATTTGGCCAAGCCTCAAAGACTGTCGTTCCGTTTTGCCATACAAACACACATACACACACACACACACACACACACACACATATATACACATAGAAATAGATATGCAAATTGGCTTTAGCCTAATCGTATGTAACGATCGGCTTGGCCAGCAACTTTATGACAGCCTCTGTCCGGCTGTCACAATATTTGTATGGTATTAATTGCCCACTTGACGCCTGGCCCCAAAGACATTTACACACTACAGTTCATATCGGAGTTGCCACATTCCCCCTCAATATTCCGACTCCTCTTGCCCCTTTATTTTACATTATATTCCTTTACTTATCGAGTTCAATTCTCAAGTTCTCTAACACACACACACAGACACAGACATACACATACAGTGAGTGAAACTACTCTATGTCCACTTCATAAGCCAGCATAGATTTCGTTTAAGTGTTTTATGAAGTCAGGCAGATGGGACAGACTGATAAGCCAAGCTACAGGCAACAGTCTCTTGGTTTTGCCCAGCAAAGACACACAGAGAGAAAGAGAAAGAGAGAGAGAGAATGAGGGATAGAGTTAGAGTTAGAGATACGTTGTGGAGCTCTGTTGAGCTCATAGCTCATAGCTCATAGCTGTCATAGATATCGACTGTTCTCTGTGTTCATGCAACCAAAAACACATGCAACAAAGATACAATGACCACGATATTACATACGTACATACATACAAACAAACATATATGTACATATAAATATATATATATATATATATATATATTATATATACATATGTTTTTATATATGTACAGCTAATGAAAATCAAGATTTTTGATCACAAGCTTGCAAATAGAATTGAGGAAATTTTATGCCAAGCTCAATTGATCTATTACCAAAACATTTGCATTACACAGTAACACAACACACACACACACACACACACACATACATAAAGACATGCACATACATTACATATACATTACAATTGTAATTATTATAATTTATAAGAATTATTTTTCAATTACCAAAAATTTTCACAATTACAAATTAATTATTTTTCATAATGTTTTTTCTTTTTTGGTAAAAAAAATGTAAATAAAGTTTCTATAAAATTTTTAAACCCAAAGACATCTGGATTTAATATAAAAAAAAATTTTTATTTTCAGTTTTTAATATACTTTAATATACTATATACTTTAATAATATACTATATACTTTAATATATATATCACAATACGCTTGATGATCTTTTGGACGCGATTTTTAATTTTAGCATTAAAATTTTTTAAAAAATTTATTTTAATTTTTTTTCGTTTTTTTTTTTTTTTATTTTTATGTTTATAAGAAAAATTTCTAAAAAATTATTTTTGATTTCTATAAATTGTGTTTTTAATATATATGATCAGCCGATCAGCATATGATAATGACAATGTTCCAATCAATAAAATAATCAAATAAAAAAACTATAGAAAATGTTTAAACTTTTCCAATTGCTTTTTCAGGAACGTTTCATTCCGACTTATTTAGAGTTACAAGAGTTAGCATTTCTTTCTTAAGTTCTTATTTCTCTCAAACTACATTCTTAACTTATAAAGTTTGTTTTTTTTTTTCAATTCCTGATTACATTATATTTACACATAAATATATAAATATGTTATATGTTATCAGGGCGTGCCCCTCTCTTTTTTTTATCACAATCTTATCGAAGTTTTTTTTGTTGTATTTTACACTGCTTATTTTTGAAGCTATTTTCGAGCTCAACACAAGGTCGTCAATTAGTGATATCAAATATCAAACATTGAATTTGAATTTTAATTTCTTTTTAGTTATTTTTCATGTACATGAACATGGCAATACGTGAACAAGTCGAGTATACACGACTATAAAATACCTGGACTCATGATCTGGAAAACTGTATTGCATAAATTGCATCAATTTTTCAAAGGATTCGAACTGAAATTTTCATAGATTTTTTTTTTTTTTTTATATATTTCTCTCACATTTTTCTTGAAGCATCAGGCGTTCGATATTGAAAGGTTTTCTTATAATCTCGGATATCTATGTAGGAGTTCAAAGACTCTGACGGTCAAATAGACTGAGAAATGTTGAGCCTGTACAAGAATTCATATACCTTACAGGGGGATCGGTCACGTCTACTTATGGGCATTACAAACATTAACTAGTATATGAAAGTTATTACACCTATAGTAGCACTCTATGAGTACCGGGTATAACATTTGTTAAACTTCACGAGTATTTACTGTAGCTTGTCGCTTGGCGCCCAACAGGCAAAGAAATGAAGGAGAAGGAGTTGGAGATGGAGAAGATCTTTTGAACTGCGTACATGTTGCGTTTCCTGTGTTTCCTGTGTTGCATGTGTGCATGTGAGCTGATGTATGCTTGTGGCATGCCACAAAATGTTGTCGCCATAATTTCACGTTTACACTGCTGCAAAATGTTTGATATATAGAAAACGTTCAGTATCGATTTTTTGCATTATTTGCAATTTTTTTAACAGTGTTGTCTAGCGTTTATGTTGCATGTGTTGCATGCAGCAACTATGTTGTGTGCTTGTTGTTGTTGTTGTTGTTCCTGTTGTGTTTGGGTGTCGCGCGACAGGCGACATAACCTTTAAGGCAATTGGAGAGCAAAAGATTTTGCTAAAGAAATGTGCGGAAGAGAAGTGGCAAACAGTGTTGCACACAGCTTGCGGCCTGCTGCATGCTGTTTTCAACAAGGCGGCCCGTAGGAATGACAAATATGCTTGCAGCCAAATGGCACGCAAACTCCCAATGGAGTTTCCAACCAATGCAACTGCAACTGCAACAACAACTGCAACAAGTATTTGATGTAGAGCGACAACTATTCGCTTGCGATTCATTGGAAATTGCATTAATGCAGCAAGAATAAGAAACAACAACAACAAAAATAACAAATTGCAAAGAAAATGACAAAGAGAAACAGAAAAAGAAAAAAAAAATATATATATATAGTAAAGTTTGCATGCTCTAACATTACTGTCGATCGGACTATATTATATATAATGGAGATATATGTACACATAATATAATGAAGATCTAAGATCAAATATAATATCGATACAAACTAACTATAGAAAGACACAGACATATATATATATATATAAGAATAAAGACAATCGAAATTGTATTTTATTTTTATATATAATCTGATATGTTGATCTGTCAGATATTAGTCAGTATCAGTAAATATCAGTCAATACGAATGACACTTAGATTATAGAGATTTGGAAATACAAATCGAGAAAGTTAATGGTTCCAATACGATTCATATATGTTCAATGTGTATACATATATGTATAATATCTATATAGATCTCTATAAAAATGTTGATTACAGGAGTAACTAGAGTTGTAAGCCGATCGATATATTATATTATATTATATATATATATAGAAATACTGATTTAGGAAGTAACCAAATGCATAATGATCGATATATATTTCTATATACAAAAGTTGATTTCAGAAGTAACTACTTGTACATATATCGAGCGATAAATGCTCGATAAAATTTATAGTAATACAGATCTAAGAATTAATTAGTTGAAATAGAATCGACATATATTAGTTATATATAGAAATGCTGATTTAAGCAGTTATTAGAAGTGTTATCGATCGACCCATATTATATATAGAAATATATAGAAATACTAATCTAGAACAGGGATTAGCTCTAAATCGATCGACAATTGTATTATACCAATATGTATATATTTATATATAGATATCGTAACTAGATGTAATACGATGACTAAATATTATTTATATCAACGCCCCGATCATGTAGAGTAGAGAACCGAGTTTTATAACTTGGTTGCAATTACATATGTATATCTGAAAATATAAAAGATGGATCAAATAAGCTGTGAGCCACTGTACATTCATATGTATATGCTGTAAAAACTTTGTAATTTTTATAAAAATCAGAAGAGTTGGTCGCTCAAATTGGTAATTTCAAAGCTTTATACATACATATATACATATATACATATATACATATATACATATATACATATATACATATATACATATATACATATATACATATATACATATATACATATATACATATATACATATATACATATATACATATATACATATATACATATATACATATATACATATATACATATATACATATATACATATATACATATATACATATATACATATATACATATATACATATATACATATATACATATATACATATATACATATATACATATATACATATATACATATATACATATATACATATATACATATATACATATATACATATATACATATATACATATATACATATATACATATATACATATATACATATATACATATATACATATATACATATATACATATATACATATATACATATATACATATATACATATATACATATATACATATATACATATATACATATATACATATATACATATATACATATATACATATATACATATATACATATATACATATATACATATATACATATATACATATATACATATATACATATATACATATATAGAAGAATATTGCATAAATCTGTGTAAAATAGTTGAAATGTGTGTAAAGATAAACGGCATATTATAGTTAATGTACTCAATGTTAGTGTATTGAAAGCAACACAACGGCAACAAAAGCAAATGACGCAAATCGCATAAAGTGAATATCCAATAATTCTCTGTTATTTTTCTTTATACTTTGTTGTTGTTGTGATTGTTTGCCTTATGCTACGGTCTTGACTTGCGGTTTTTGCTGTTATTTATTTACTTATATTTATATTTATTATTATTATTATTTATTTCGTATTTTTTTTTATTTTTTTTATTTTAATTTTTTTTTTATTTTATTTTTTTTGTGGCTTACAGCGTCGCTGCCCAGTCGATCATGTAATTACTTTGACGATCATACACAACGGTGGCCCGTTGATGGGCTGCTGACGTCAACGGAAGTCACCGCCACCGCCAACGCCAACGACAACAGCAACAGCAAAGTCAACGCTAACGTCAACGTCAGCGTCAACGTCAACGTCAACATCAACGTCGACGGCAACTTCGGCAATGGCAACGACAACGACAACGGCAACGTCAACGCCATCGGCTCGTCAGAGGCTGCAAAAGGGAGTCCGAGTCTGAGCTACGAATGTCAAAAGCCGAATGCCAAATCGTTAAACGAAGCTGACAAATAACACTCCCCCCCCCCCTTCCCTCCTACCACTCATTCACAGCAAACACCTTACCCCTCGAGCCAACAACAATTGCATACAATGGAAACTTAATCGATTTCTCGCGCCATTAACAGGCGTCATAATTCATATGGACCGACACGACGCCACCCCCAACTAGTCAACGCAGCGTCGTAACGTCGCTGTCGACGCAAACAGCGCTGCCAGCTGCATAAAGTAAGCGTCATTTGATGGCTGATGATTAGATATGACGAAATGATACTCTCGCTGCTGTTGCGCCTGTCACAACTATGGCCTGTTCAAGCTGATGGATGGCCGCGACAATATGCTACATATGTATGTATGTATGTGTGTATATATGTATATAAAATGAGCAACAACAACAACGATTACTGCTACAAGAGACAACAAACATAGCAAGCTATAATAATAATAATAATAATGCTGCGAATACTATCATGGGAGATTATAACAAACAATGATCGCGCTTTGTGGCGACTATAATAATAATTCCCCATATAATAGAGACTTACAATAGAGTAAACTACAGTAGACACTCGATAGCATAAACTATCTTAAATTAACTATAACTTATTACTGTTCGGAACTTGTAACTATTTTGTGTATATATACAAATATTGAACTTTATGAAGCATAGCTTTTACTTACATATGTCTAAAGAATTTTTGGATATAAGAATATTTAAGGAGTTTTAATAGAATTTATGATAATAATAATCTTCATCTACTAATTGATCTTAAGCTAAATCGAAAATATTTATGTATATAAAAAAATTTAAAAATTTTATTCATTGATAAATTTTGAAGTTAATTTTGAGATTTATTTACTTTTACTATCACTTTTACTTTTGTCTAAAGAGTTTTTCGATATAAGAATATTTAAGGAGTTTTAATAGAATTTATGATAATAATAATCTTCATCTCCTAATTGATCTTAAGCTAAATCGAAAATATTTATGTATATAAAAAAATTTACAAATTTGAAAAAGAGTTTTTCGATAAAGAATTTTGAAAGAGTTTTAACAGATTTAATCAAAGATCTGTAGTATTATATTGTATTGATCAAATGATTGATCTTAAGCTAAATCAAAAATATTTTTAAAAAACTCTAAACTTTATTTCTTAATATATCTTGAGCTATATCGAAAGTATTTTATATACTAATATGAGCATTATTTATTGATAGAACTGCAGCTATATACATATATCAAACGAATTATGCCTATATATTTATATACAAATTATTGTTTTATGTTCATAGTCAATGAGTTATAGGAATCTTTATTTGAACAATTTTTTGGAATTAATAATTTTTCTAGAATTTGAAAAGCCTTAAAAAAAATCAGATGTGTAGCATTATAAGAAGTTCAAGTCTTGGTCAGCTAAGCTAAAGCTATATCGAAAAATTTTATATAGAAATTTAAATTTTATTTTTGTTTTTTTTGATAATATTTCAATAACATCGAAAGAATTTATTATATAAATTTCAATTTTATTGATTGATGTGTCTGATGCTATATAGAAATAATACTAGAAATGGATTTGAGCTATATATAGTTATAGTTAATCATGAAATATAATGATTTGTAATGATCTTTATGCCAAAACTTTCTTAGACAAGTTTTGGCATAAAGAATTTATCAAGATTTTTAATAATTCCATAAGCACAACTATGTTACGGAATATTATATAAAATTTTACTATTATGAGATTAATGAAGTCTAACTATATTTTAAAGTCTAAAAAGAAGAATTTATCAAGAGTTTCAACAAAGAGTTTTAAACAAAAGATCTACATAATATTGTGATCTACAAATTGATTTCGTAAAGTGTATGCGCAATTCGTTGTGTGAAAATAGTTTATCATCAGTCATTGTATATATGTATTTTATGTATTTATATATATATATATATATATATAATTTTTTGTACATTATTTTTTTGTTTTGTTTTATTGCTGTAAAATTGTATGGCCTCGGTCCGAGGGGCAAGTCAAGAGCCAAGATTTTGCCATTATTAATGACTGCGGAGCTGGAGCCTCAAGCCACAAAAGTATAATGCTGCCTCAGTGACGTCACAACATTAATACAACAGCAATATCGCTGCCTTGACGCCCACATAACAACAACAACAACAGCAGCAGCAACAACAGCAACATAAAGTAAAGGAATGAGCAAGAATATGTGCGAGTGAGAGAGAGAATATACTCTTTATCTAAAGTAATCAACGTATATATTTTCTATGAAGCCCACGCCGCAATGTCGCGAAAGAGACAAAAGCAGAGAGATAGGAGAATGCAACAGACGACAGACGACAGACGATAGACGACAGACGATAGACAACAGGTGAGATGAGGCAAGGAGACAGCTGCCAAGCATCTCTTCTTGCATATGGAATGCTAAAATATGATGTACAAAAAAACACACAAACTCTATGAATAACTCTTTACTTATCACTAACACACTCTCTCTCTCTCTCTTTCTCTTTCACTCTCTTGCAGTTGCTAGTTGAAAATACCAGGAAATAGAGTTTACAAAGAATGCCCAGCAAAGAGTCTTATATCATATGACAACTGATTCTCAAGAGTGTCAGTTAAATACACAATGATGATAATGATAACGTTTATTCTGGATATATATAGTATATATAGTAAATATATATAGTAAATATATATTATATACTGGTCTCAGACAATAACAGATCTATTTCAATATTTGCGAAATTTCTTAAAAATTTTCCATTTGTCTTTCTTTTCTTTTTTTTTCGGCGAAAAACTCTTTTAAGAATTATCTTATCGGGATTTCTTATTTTTTTTTGGCAGTTTTCAAAATCCAAAAAGTAAGAAAAAGAGAGAGATATATATATAGAGATAGAGAAAGAGATGATGTAAGAGAATATACGATAAACACATGTGTCTGGCAATAACTGTAAACAAGGCCTTATTGTAGTGCTAAATGAGAATCTAGACATAATATATGACGTTTGGGATTACGACAAAGATGATAAGCCAAACTAGTTCAGATATGTATGTATGTATGTATGTATGTATGTATGCATGTATGTATGTATGTACATCACTCTACGAAATACACCATAATAACACTAATACCTTAAATATTTTAGCAAAATATATTTTTATTTTGCTTTTCTATCATGTTATTCTGGGGCAAACAGTGCCTACAAAAAAACAAAAACACAAAAAAATATCAATAACGTCAAACAAAATACCAAGATTAAAAAGCAACAACAACTACAAACAACACAAAAAAAAAAACAAAAAAAAAACCCCTGAAACCCCATTCAAAGGGTTTTCCAATAATTCCAAAAAGACAAATCGATAAGCGCAAAAATTCTAGCTAAAACTCAAACATAAAGCTATCCAAAATTAATGCTACACACACACACACACACACACACACACACAATTTTTAGAGGCCATAAAATTGGCAATAAAAATAAAGAAAGAGAAAAAAAATTTCGTGCAATTTTTGCAATTCTAAATTATTCAATATTTTGCACGTTTTCATAGATCATTGTGAGCGTAAAGCCCAAAATAATATTTTGCATTTACAGTAATTACTAGCTAAAATATGTATGTATAAATTTGTATAGCCAATGACCAGATGTTAAACATGTATCATAATTTTGTATAATGTATGTTAAGCTGCAGTAGCAAACTTGACAGTTCCCATAAATTATATATATATATATATATATATATTATATTCCAGCTCGTGATCAATAGCCGTTTGAGCAGCTAGTATTTTTTAAAGTTTTCTCATTTTTGATAAAGTATTGCTTATATTAGCTGCAGGCTGTAGAAGTTTAATTTATTTTATTTTTTTTTTTTTTGGATTTTTGGACATCCTACAATTTGTTTATGACTGCATAAAACAGCGTATTTTAAAGCTAATGATTTGTATTTTGGCAGACTGATATTGTGTAATAATATATGTAAGCTGTGAAAATCTGTTTGCAATCGCTTGATAAATATAAAAGTTATATCAATTATAAAATTCCCTAAATTGCAATTACAGCTATTTATAATTATTTGCTTGATTTTAGCATTCTCACTGCTTTTCACAAGTGAAGTAGTTGAAAATATTACTAAAATAAATAGTAAAATATTTTGGAATTTTTTCCTAAAATTCAAGTAGTATCTTATAGTCTAGCATAAATGACTTTAATTTATTTATTTATTTTTTTTTTATTTCTTTTGTAATGATTAGCTGGAAATTGTAGTTATAGCCAGTAAAAAAAACTAAAACGTTCTTTGATGATGAGTTGTACTAATTGTAGCGCCCCTATTAGTATGTGTTATATGACTAATGACATTGGTACGAGAGGAGTACAAGCTGAAAAACAGGTGTTAAAACTATGCAGCTGTCATTGTTATTTAATAGTTTTTGTTTTTTTTTTTTTTAAAAATATACAATAATATAAATGCATAGCCATGTCTAATACGCCCTACTAAAATGAGCAGTTATTGTGCGAGGGAAAGAGAAAGAGAGTGAGGGAGAGAGAAATAGAAGTTGAGCGATAGGCATAAGAAAAACAAAAATGCCAGGGATATATGTACATATGTATGTACATGCATATAAGTATATTTTGTAAATGTTTTTAGATAAGCCTTTAATCTGGAGAAAATTAAAATGAATATATATATATATATATATGTATATATACTCTATATGTATATATGTATATATACTCTATATGTATATATATATAGTATGTATACATAGTATGTTGTATGTTATTATACACGCAGTGACAAAGGTTTTCATAAATATTTTTATGATTATTTTATTATTTTTATATGTTGTTGTTGTTGTTGTTACGCTTTTATTTACTTGACAAATATTTTCTAATTGTTGCTGTTGCTGTTGTTGTTGTTATAGATATAGTCTAGCTGTCTGCACAACTAACTGTCTGTCCTGCTATATATATATATATATATACCATATATAGTACACCATATATCGTAATATATATGTATATATAATACATGAATATATATGTACATATATATATATATACATATATCTATATCTATAATACAATATACTGAGTTAATCATTAAGATAAGTGTTCGTTGTTCTTTCTCTGCTTCTTTTAATTGTTGTCGTGCTTGCTGTTGTTGTTGATAAGAGCTATATCGCTTTAGCTATATAGAGACACATATATATGTATATATATATATATAGTATGTCTGTGCCAAGCAACGTATTTTTTTTTATCAGCACACCCAATTTCAACATCATCATTTGTCGGCGCCGAGTCATAAGATACAAAAAAAAAAAAAAAAAAAAAAAATTATAACTCTTCCTCAGCTATATTTCCATACCCCCATACCCCTATATATCTACTACACATACGCACACACACACACACAAACACACACACAGACGCAGACACAGTCGCTGTGCAAGTTATTACTGCTGCTACGTAGCGCGACAACGGAATCTCATTTGGCGATAAGATAAACGCCAAATTAATTACCTTCACAAAGCACACAAACACATAAACAGAGAGAAAGAGAGAGAGAGAGTGAGAAAGAGAGAGAGAGAAAGAGACATGCTGGCACTTGCTCAGTCTAACTTTAACTCTAATATCTCCAACACACACACACACACATATTTGCGCGCTACTACTATCTGATCTCATTGGGAATAACAAAAAAAAAAAAAAAAAATATTACGAAAAAAAATCAAAAAAAAAAAAATAAAATGAAAAAAACAAAGCAAAATAAATAAAAAATCAAAAGAAAAATACTAATAAAAATAACTAAAAAAAAAAAAATAAAAAATTTAAAAAATAAATATCAAAAATTGAAAATAGCAAACAAAAAAAAAAAAATAAATCCAAAATAATAAAATAAAAAATAAAAATAAATCAAAATAGATCAAAAATAAAACAACAAATAAAATGAATTAAAAAAAAAAAACAAAAAAAATTTTAAAAAATTCAAAAATACAACAACAAAAAAATCAAAAAACAAAAAAAAATGTATAAAAAAAATTTCAGAAATAAAATATCACAAAAATAAAAAAAAAATTTTTAGAATGTACAAAATCAAAAAAAAAAATACAACAAAAAATAAAAAAAAAATTTATAATAAAATAAAAGAATATTCAAAAAAAAAAAATATAATAACATAAATAAAAAAATATGTACGAGTATATATAAAGTATAGCATATAGTTTATAGTTTATAGTTTATAGCACTTATATAATCTACAATATTAATTATAATAGTAATGATAATAATAATAATAGTAATAATAATAATAATAATAGTAATAGTAAATTTAAACAACAGCAAAAAAAAAAAAAAAGTATAATAATAATACAAGACACTTTACACTAACTACACTTTGCCATCAATGAGACTGCCCCTGGCCCCTGGCCCCTGTCACCTGCTGTTCATCTTTCGCATTTCTGATGCCATGTTGCCTGCGTTTTTTGCTCAGAAGCTTAGTAGATCCCCCAAAACATTCTCAATCCCTTTATCCCCCCTCCCCCCAACTCTTAACATGCCATAGCTATTCGTTCGATTCTCATCATTACTTTTTGCCTATCATTTTGTGTATGTGTGTGTGTGTGTGTCTTTCAAAACTTAATTGAGATTTCCTATAATTGTGACTTGTCGTTGCCATTGTTGCCGTCAATGTTGTTGCTGCTGTTGCCAATGTTGTTGTTGTTGTTGCTGTTGCTGCTGTAATTGATGCTGTTGTTGTTGCTGCTGTTGTTGTTGTTGTTGTTGCTGCCTACCTTCTTAAAGCCATCGCCAAGCTGTGTGGCTGCCAATAGTTCGCTTAGCTGCCGTTCTCGCTCTCTTTCCCTTTCACGTTCACGTTCACGTTCGCGTTCTCTTTCCAGCTGTTTCTGCTGCTGCTGATGTTGCAATTGTTGCAACTGTTGCAATTGTCGTTGTTCACCATCAATCTGTAGCTCCAATTCTACATCATCAACATCAACATCATCAACTAGATCATCATCATCATCATCATCATCGCCGCCACTTAATTCACCGCTGCTGCTGTGACTTGATTTACGTGCAAGTGCAACACGTACGCCATTGACAATACATTCACCGCCATCGAGTGCCGATATGGTTGAACCACAATAATATAAATTACTGCAACTACTTGCGGCACTTACATCCGACTGAGTTTCATCTTTGGTGCCAGCGATGCTGCTGGTGGCAGCGGCACTCGCTTCCAGCGAACACCGACGCTGGCATCGTGATCGTTGCAAGCGAAAATACTCCATTTCCTCCATGCTAATGCCACATGCTGTTATATCATCTGAATAATCAGAGACAACAACCGATGGTGTCCGTACATAACGTACACCACCCAAACCACCCAATTCACTAATACAACTCTGTGTTGATTCACGACGTGAACTTGGTGGCGCTGATAATGCGGCAACGACACGTTCTTCAAGCAATACTTTACTTGGCACACCACCAACACCACCCACAACACCGACAACACCGACACCGACACCGACAACAGTGTTAGAAAGTGTTGAATTTGTGGGATTCGTTGGAGATGTTAATGGTGAATCGGGCAATGCCGTTGGTTCAGCTAATGGTAATAATGCTGGACGTAATGGTAAATCGGTAACGGTTAATGTCATACGTCGCTGTGGTGTTGGCATTATATCGCTCATATTAACATCATCGACTTCTAAGCCAAGCGCTGAATCACTGCTGGCACAACGTGTCACTTTTGGTTTACGCCTTGCCGCAGCAGCAGCAGCATCACATTCATTATCGCTACTGCATGGACTTAAACCGCCAGCATTGCATCCTTCATCTGAATTTGCAGCGCTGCTTGAAATTGTCGTTGGCTTTAACAATTGTATAGCTGCTGTTGTTGCTGTTGTTCGCTGTTCGCCATCAGCATTTACATGCTGTTCCTGCTGCTGCTGCTGCTGCTGAGGCTCTGTTATTGGCTGCTGTACAATCATAGCTTCAAATTTCTCAATCAGCTGCTGTATATTTTGTGTATTTGTATTGAAAGCTTTTCTCTGCTCTCCTTTTATTTGAACTCTTTGTTGTTGCTTTTGCTGTTGCTGCTGCTGCTGCGCTGTTAGCGCGTTTAAATCCTTAAAGAAAGCAGCGCGTAATTGAGCTTTACGTTCGGCCAGACAACGCTGACGTTCATATGGATTAAGAGTAACTTTTCTTATGCTTTCTCTTCGCTTATTTTCTCTTATTATTTTTTGAAATTTCTCTTGTTCTTTTTCTTCAGTTGCTGCTACTATTAAATTTGCAACTTTTATTGTTGTGGTTGATTTTTGTTTTTCTGTTTCAATTTCAGTTTCTGTTTCTGTTTCTGTTGATTTTGTTGTCTGTGGGAGGCGTGCGCAACGCTTCGCTGCTCTCTGATAACTAAAAGTCGTTGGCGCTGACGTTGCGCATTTATTTTGAACGTTAACCGTTGTCAACGCCGCTGTCACCGTCTCTGTCGCTGTCGCTGTCGTTGTTGCTGTCGTTGTCGACGCCGGCGCCGCTGTCATTATCTTGAGCATGAAATCAGTTTCGGTTACGGTTTGAGTTTCAGTTTCGGACGCCGCGGCATTTTGTTGACCGTCGCGGCGCGCACTCATCGCAGTCGACGTCGTCAACGTCGACGTCGTTGCCGTTGCCGTCGTCGTTTTCGTTATTGTTCTGTTCTATTGTCACGTCGCGGCGCGGCGCGTCGCTTTACGTTGCGTTCGCTTTGTATTACGTTTTCCTTGCGACGCGATGCGTTCTGTTGCGTTCCGTTGTTTTTACGTACGTTAATAATAAAAATAATTATAAAAAAATTAATATAAATACAAAAACAAAAACAAAAAACAACTTGGTTTCAGATTTGAACGCGTCCGCGCACTTGGAATTCAAATGACACCTGCCGCTGCCGTCGCTTAACTGTTGCTTTGACTGTAGTAAACTCGGTCTCCAACAGCGACGGTGGCAGCGACTGCGACAGCAACTTTGACGTTGACGTTAACAGCGGCAGAGTAATGTTGATGTTGCTGCTGGAATTGATGTTGTTGATGTTGTTGTTGTTGTTCTTTTTGTTGTTGTTGGTATAGTTCTTGTTGCTGTTGTTGTTGTCTTTGATAATATTTTTCTCTGCTGATGTTGAAAGTATTGCTGACGTTGAAGCTGACTGAGCTGACAGAAGGTGACGACAGAGCTGCTGCTGCTGCTGCTGCTGGTAATGCTGCTGGTACTGCTGCTGGCGATGGTTATAATGATGTTGATGATGATGATGATATTGATGATGGTATTGAAGGTGGTGCAGGTGGTATTTACCCCGTTCTATTGAAATTTCGTAATTGCTCATTTCCCGCGTACAGCGACAGCAACCGCTGCGGATCACAGTGGCGCTGAGTGTTTTAATTTTTTTTTTGTGGTTTTTTATTAGTTTTTTTTTGTTTGTTTGATGCGACGTTTTACTGGCGATGCTGACTGCGCAGCTGCAATATGTAAGCAGAGTTGGAATTGAAATTGAAATTGAAATTGTGTGTGATCTTGAAACGTTGACGCAATGTGCAATGATCCCGCACGTATACACACACACACACGTACGCACACACATACGCATAGATAACTAGCACATATACACGCACACTCGCATTGCTGCTCATTTATTTATTTATTTATTTATTTATTTTTACTCGTATTTCGTTTTTGTTGCTGCGCTCCAATTGCTTTGCTAGGTTTTTTTTTTTTTTTTTTTTTATTCTTAACTTGAGCGCGTAATTGCATTTAAACACAAAAACATACACACATGCACGCAGAGAGTGAGAGTGAGAGAGTGAGAGAGAGAGAGACATACGACTGTCAGTCATATACATAGTACAGTGGAACAAATGCAAACAGTTTTCAACTTTCAACTTTTACATTACAAATTTTATTTCTTTTGCTGAGACGAAAAGAAAACAACATTCTCAGCTGTCAGATGCAACTTTCTTTTTATATATAAATATTTGTATATACATGTATGTACATGTACATACATGTATATATGTATAATTCATATTGTATGTAATCTCATTGTGCAGAACTAACCTTTGCACAGAGTTGAAGTGAAGATAAGCGGAAAATTGAATTTAATCAAATTATATTATGCCAAGTGTTTTAATTAAGTGTTTTTTTATTTTTATATGTATGTACATATATATTTTTTTATACTGTTCCTCTTCACACTGAGTAATGCTCCATAAGAAACTGATCCAAAAAAAAACTGATAATAATAATAATTATAATCATACGTCATATTGTCATATATTGTCATATATTAATTATATAGAATATTTTGCACGTGATGTCTAATAAAATTGTAAATATATTGTATAAAAATAAATAATGCATTTTAATGAATAGATCTTTCAAACATTTCAAAGTAACTTTAAATCATATACAAAACTAATTACTAATTATATGAATAAGTGATATGAATTATTATTTTTTTTTTTGTTTTTCATATTTTACAGCTATATAAATAATAACTCTTTATGCCGCTGACGAAAGTTATAAATTTTTATAAACAGATATTACATATATATATATATGTATATGTATTTTTTGTTTAAGTATTGAAATTCTTTGTTCGCAATTCAATTCCGCAATGAATCAACAAAAGACAGCGGCAAAAAAAAAAAGAAAACGATAGAGCGAGACAGAGAGACAAAGAGAGAGAGAGAGAGAGAAAGATAGTAAGTGAGTAAGTAAAACAGAGAATTTAGTTGTTTTGTCTTAAAACATGTGATAATTATTATTTGTCACGGTCATTATTATGTAATGACAGAAATGATGAAATGTTAAATCCGCATAAGCTTTATAATAGCCAATCATTGTCATTATCATCGTCATCGTCATCATTATCGTCATCATCATTCTGACGATGATCGATGGCAACGATTGATTACACACACACACACACACATAATATGTATGTATTTATAACGGCACAGGTAATGGCAATATCAATATATCAATTTCATTTGATATTTTACGCTTAGCATCCCAATGTGCGACTTGTCGCACTTTGTTCTTGTTCCATGGTGGGTCTTATGACGTCAGTGACAGCACTTGGACGACAACGGCGATGTTGACGACGACGACGACAACGACAACGTCGATAGCTTATGACGCGCGTATTGTATATTGTCCGACGCAGACGCAACAGCGGCGACGTTCAATATAACAGTGGACAACAGTGTAGCAACTGTCCGCTGAGTAAACAACAGAGAATGGCGCACCTACAGACAAATAGTCAGACGGTCAGACATACAGATGGATGGACATAGTATACATATATGATATATATGTTTATGTATACAGGTAGCTGCTATATATGGCACATATGTATGTATAATATGCGATAAAACTCACGATCAGTCATGCAAACTGTGGGCGGCGTTGGCGTCCGCCCATCAACAAGCGGCATAAATAACAAAAAAAAAAAAAAAAACAATTAAAAAAAAAAAATAAAATGTGAAAAACCAGAAAAAAAAGCAAAGTGCAATTTTTTTTGACAAGACTGACAGACTCGGCGTGCTCGGCGCTCGGCGTGCGCAGCGACAATTGCCAGTGACGCTAACGCTGACGTTGACTTTGACGTTGCTGCTGACGCTGATATGACGTTAAGCAGTGTGTCGAGACCGCATCGCATCGTACCGCATCGCACCGTACCGCACCGCATAACACTGTGTACCCCATTCCAGCTTTAAGGCAAGGCCCCAGTGGCCGTTGTCTAGTTACGAAATCGAAACCACTTTAGGCCACAACACACACCTGTCATAGACATGTATAAATATGCATATATGTGTGTGTGTGTGTGTGTGTGTCTATGTATTTATTTCGCTTAAACAGCAATTGCATTACGTCAATGCAATTGACGAAATGGCAAAACATAAAGAATACTGAAGGATAACAAAACTTGCTTATTACTTTATCTCTCTCTCTCTCTCTCTGACTGTTACGCTTGCGCCCTCTCTCTTTCTCTCTCTCTAGCTCACTCGTTCTGTCACTCTCACGCTCTCTTAAAGCCAATGGCCCAGTGACCGAAATAATTCAATGGTTTAAGTGAAACTTTCAATTGAAAGCTCTCTGCAGTCACAGCCTCAGCAGCAGCAGCAGAAGCAGCATACAAAAGCTTTTTTTTGTTTTGTTTTTGCTTTTGCTTTGCCTTTTTACACGCTGATTGAGGGAGTTAGGCGTGGTCACGTTTTTCACATTATATCTCACACACTATTATTGTAGCCTTAGCTTTTATTTTTGTTCTTGTTGTTTTTGTTTCTTTTTTTATTGCACACATTTTGCCGTGCACAAAAATGGTAAAAGCAGTAAAAACAAAAATAAAAAAAACGTTTGATCTGAGCGCGCGCACGCGCACGCACGCGTATGTACATATAATATTTGTGCGCTTGCTCGTTCGGATTTTGTTTTTATCGTTACCAGGGCTGGCAAATTGCAAATGTGCAAATTGTAAAATTATTGCAAAATATTTAAGGTAGTGAATAAATATATTTAAATGCAAATATGAAATGTAAAATAATTATATGTATAAATAAAAAATTAAAAATGAAACAGCAGCTGCATAAAACGTTGCAGCCCTGGTTTATGTATTTCATTCATTGCATTTTCCCATGCGCTGACATTGATCAACTACAAAGGTAAACACTTAAATTCTCTTTCTCTCTCTCTCTCTCTCTTTGTCTGTCTTTGTCTATCTCGCTCTCACTCTCTGCATTGTATATGTATGTATGTATGTATGTTTGTGTGTGTGTGTGTGTATATATTTTGATTATTGAATTTAGCAGCTGTTTCAAACACATGCAAATTACATTTTAAACTCTTTAGCCCACTGTTAATTTTTTTTTCTTATTGTTTTACGTTGATTTTGTTGTTGTTGTTATTTATTTTTAGTAAAGTTGGTCGCGACGGACGTTAACACGTTGACGTTGATGACGAGATGTTGAGCGGACCAAAACTTAAGAACGAGACGGAGAACGGAGAACGTTGAACCACGGACGGCGGACGGAGGACAGAAAACAAACGACAGACGACAGTGTATGTGCGTGCGTCTGTGTTTGTGTCTGTGTCTGTGCGTGAGTGTGGTTTTGGAGCTTGTGTGTTTTGCAGCGCTTGTTTCGCGTTTCACTGTGCACAAGCAACTGTTTTCTTTTTTTCTTTTTATTTATTTTTTTCGTTCAGACTTCAACTAAAACTGACTCAAATTCTCACACATCGTTGTTGTTTTTTTTTTTTGTTTTTGTTTTTTTTTGCGGCGTGGGGCGATCGTTGGAGGCTTGCCCGCTGTTACTGCTACTGCTGCTATTAAAGCTTCTCTGCGTTTACGTTACGTCGGCTACTCTTCACGCCTCTCTCGTTTGCTATCACTCTCACACTTCATACGCGCGTCTCTCTCCCACCACCACCTCATCATACACTCTCTCACACCACACATACATGCAAGAGCGAGCGCGCGCTCTGTGAGTTAATAATCTAGGCTTGCTTTGTCATGTATGTATGTGTGAATGTGTGTGTGTGTGTGTGCGTGCATTAAGCTCTCAGCGCAGACAGCGCTCAAAGCAAACACATCTTGTTTATTTTGGCCGCACATTTTGGCTAGTTTATACACACACACACACACACACACACACACAGATACATAATTGTATATGTGTATATATTTTATTTAAACATATTAAATTGAATTTACTGAACGCACACTTTGCACTTGACTGTCAATTATCTATTTATAAACATAATATGATCACAAATAACACATTTTCTTTTATTTGTATAATAATAATAATTAGAGTGCTAAATGTTCTTTTTTTCTTTTTTTTTTAAATCTTGTGCAAAAAATATTCTATTTATATAACATGAGAAGAGCTTCAAAGAGTCAAGGGTAACAACAGCTCATCTTCTAGTCTATTATAATAGATATGTATATGTATATGTATATGTATATGTATATGTATATACATATGTATGTATATTTATAATTCTTATCATTGATCTATCGATGCATAATAAAACGTTGTTCTCTTTGTATCAATACGCAGCAATCTGGTTTATTTATATACATAAATGTATTTATATTTATATTTATATTTTGGTTTTTTTTTTTTTATTTCTTGCCTGTTTTCTGCCCCACCCAACATTGAATAACGTATACGTAATATTTATATTCGTAAAATAGAGAAGAAAATATTGATAGCATATCAAGACAAGAAATAGTGTGGCGGCAGAAAAAAAATCAGATTTAACATGAAAGATCAAATGTGGAGAAAGTGTCAAGTGAGTGAGAAAAAGAGCGCGAGAGAGAAAGACAGAAAGAGAGAGAGAGAGAGAGAGAGAGTGAAAGTGTGTCGAAGAAGTACAGATTAAAAGTAACTGTAATTGAAGCAGTTGCAGGCAGCATCAGTTACATTCATTTCACATTCCAAGCGTCTGTTGTGTTAGCTGGCAAAAACTTTGCCACAGACAAAATCAGCAAAAGGAATTAGCCTTCGGAGTTGAATAAACGAAAACTGTAAAAGATTTTAATTATTTATTAATAATAAAATCAAAAAGAAAGAAGAAAATATCAAAATAAACAAAAGCACAAAACTTACCGATTTGTTTGAGCATAAACAGCTGTTTGAAATGTGGCGGCAAATCGATAACTGTCTATCGACTTGTGCTTTTTGCTCATATGAACAGCTGTTGTGGCGGCAGGTCGAGTCTAGCTGCTCGATGGCAATGCATAAAGCTTTTCGTATAACAATGTGTAACTTGTAAGCGATAGAAAAAGCTAAAGAAACATTTTTGTTTTTTTTTTTTTAAATTCATTAACGGAATTTTGGAAAAGTTGTAAATTGAAAAATGTAAATAATATATATATATATAAAATGAAAATTAAAAATAATAAATAATGTTTTTATATATATATCATAATATTCGATAATAATAAAAGTAAAAATTAAACAAAAACAAAATTTTTTTTTTTTAAATGTTTAACGGTAAATTCAAATCTAACGCCCTGAAAAATATGCTTATGAAATTTGAAATTAAATGCCTTAACAGCTTTAAGCAGTCTATGAGCGTAATTTAGGCATAATTTATTATAAAAATATTTGAAATGAATTTTAAATAAAATTAATGCAAATTATTAAACAATTCAAAACGTTAAATAATATTAATGATATTAACATATTTTGTTTTTTTTTTTTAAGTTTTAATATGTGCAAGTTGTGGCGATATAACTTTATGTAAATGAGAGTAAGATTTCATGCAGCAAATTTTATTCTCACGCAGACGTAATGAGAGTCTCGGAGTCATCGGGAAGAGCAAAATGTGCGAACGTGCTGAGTGAGCTCTCTTCCCCGATGTGTTATTCGTATATGAATATATGTATGGTAACAGTGAAATAGAAAGAGAGAGAGAGAGAGAGCAAGAGAAAGAGAAAGAGTAAATGACGCCTCGTCTTGTCTCGCCTCGCCTTGCGTTTTTTTTTTTTTTTGGCATTTTGGCTCCTTCGTGGCTCGTTAGAGTTTTAACCATGTGTTGGCGATGACGATGGCGTTGGCGTTGCTGTTGCTGTTGCTGTTGCCGTTGTTGGCGCGCGCTCGTTCTCGGCTGTAATCAGGCATCCATTATGTGAGACAATTGTGCAGTTGTAGTTTGGGTTAAAGCTTAACGTTGACGTTGTCGCAGCAGCTAACAGCAACAGCAGCAGTTGCTAACAGCAATAGCAACAGCAGCAGCAGCAGCTAACAGCAGGAACAGCAACAGCAACAGCAGCAGCAGTAGCAGCAGCAGTCGCGCAATCAAGTCCAGCAGCCGCAGTCAAGTTACAGTCACAGTCACATTGCAGGTCCCCGACAAGTCTCACTTCACGCATCAAAAACGTGCCCTGGTTTAGCTTGTTCCGGTTCTGGCTACTCGTGTGTAGCCAATGGTAATGCCAAAATGATATACAACGAGTTAACAATATATATATATATATATATATAAATATATAATATATAATATATAAAAAAAATATATATATATATATATATTTCTATAGTATAAACAAAGTGCATATAAATTTTTTCATGTTGCTAAACTATATAAAATAATAATAATTTGTTTTTTTTTTTTTTATTTTTTTGTTGGCCTATAAACAAAAGTGTTTGTTGTTGTTGTTGTCACTAAAAGGACTGTGTCACGTTTTATCTATATTTGTATATATATATATATATATATAACATATATGTAAGTATATACATGTATCTCTATATATATATATATAGATAATACATATATGTAGTTATGTGTTCCTGGTGTACTCGTCGTATGCGTGATTTCTGCTTATTTTGCCTATATTATAGCTCTAATAGGCGTAACATATCTTGAAAGGAAAAAATTTTTGCTATAAAAAGATATATACTATATATCATATACATGTATATATATGTCTATATATATGTGCATGTGTGTCTCTCTCTCTGTGTACATGTGTGTGTGTGTGTGTGTGTTCTGCACAACGCGAGTCCTTGAGTAACACACACTATATTGCTAATATACAAATTGCATGACTTTAATTAGTCTTATCAGATCTACATATATGTGTGTGTGTGTGTGTGTGTGTGTGTGTGTGAGCCTCATGCGATTTTCATATATATATATATATATATATATATATATATATCATCAGTTGTGTTACAATTTAAAAACTTCATTATCATATCTCTGCTGTTCATGTTCATGTTCATGTTGATGATGATGTCAGCAAATATTTTTTTTTGTTATTTTTTTCTTTTTTTTATAAAATTTACAATTCTTTTTTAATATTTAAATAATTAATTACAATTAATTGCAACTGCAACTGCAATTGCAATTGCAATTTCATAGCTCTGCTCATTTTGTTTCATTTTTCTTTCATTATTTAGCTGCTGCTTTTTGTTTTGTTGTTGTCGGTGCTGCTGCTGCTGCTGCTTAGTATTTTGGTTTTAGCGAATCGTTAATGCCAAATGGAAGGCAAAGCGACGTTAATAACGTCAAGTAGCAGTAGCAGTAGCAGCAATCGCAGCAGCAGCAGTCAAAGCAGCAGGCGGTAAGCAGCGACGTTAACGTCAGCATTATACGCAGAGAGCAGACACAGCTTTTGCTAAGGAGAGTGCAAAAATAGAAAGAGAGAGAGAGAAAGAGAGAGACGACGACTTGTCAGGCTAAGGCAGCAGAGGGCGCAAGCAGTAGGCAAGCAGTAGACAAGCAGCAAAGAAAGCAGCGCTAACAGTACCAGCACCAGCACCAGCAGTGTAAGAGAGTGAGAGAGAGAGTGCGTTTCGTATGTGAGTGTGTGTGTGTTTGTGTGTTTATCTATGCCTGTGTGGGAGAGCGTAGAGCTACTCTCATGCTATTCATGCTGCAACTGCAGTAGTGTAACAAAATACGAAAGTAGAAATATACAAAATTAAAATAAAAAAAAAACACACACACACAAACACAAACACACATAGAGAAACCAGGAAAGAAAGAAAGAAAAAAAAAAAAAGAAAAAGAGATTGTAAGTTGTCAGCCCGAATGGTCCGCCGACTGGCATTTGGCGACCAACGCAGCACACCGCATGCCGTATGCCGCATTTCGACCGCCGACAGCAACGAAAGCCGCAATGTAGCCGACAGCAATAGCAATAGCAACAGTGACGGCAATGGCAACGGCAACGGTAAAGGCAGCAGCAAAACCATTGCTGATGGCGCTTTTTGCATTTGCGAAGGCCGACGACAAATATTTGATGCTGCCTGCTGCCTGCTGCTCACAGCTGCTGCTGCTGCGTTAACGCTGGCGTTAAACGTTGACGCTTTGCCATAGCGTGTTATAGCGTTCGTTTTGTGATACTTTTACTACTTGCTACATGCTACTTGCTACTTGCAGAACCCTCCTCGAGTCGCGTTGTTGTATTCCAATTTCAATTTCAATTCTTAGCTTTTTGCTTTTCTACACATTAAATTTACAAAAAATAAAGAAAAAAAGTGTAATAAATATTCAAAGATTACAAACTGCAACTGATAAAAAAAAAAATAAAAAAACAACAAAAGAAAATTCAAAATAAAAAAAAAATATTGTGTGTGTGCGAGTGTGCTCTGTGTGTGTTTGTGTGTGTTTTTTTGTCTATTTTTTAATTAATTTACCTGAATGTTTGGTATCCTGTAAAAAAAAAACATTTAGATAAACCGATTAAACTTTCAACTTATGCAAATGTATTTGTGTGTGACTGTGTGTGTGTGACTGTGTGTGTGACTGTGTGTGTGTGTGTTTGAGTGTCTATATATTGCTACATAATAATGCTAAGCCGTATATATACATGAACACACGTGCACTCACACCTACATCTACATACATTTGTACATACATTCACATGCCTTTGTGTGTATGTTGTCTGTATGTTAATATCCTTGCACTTATTAAGAAACAAAATCCTTTGCTTTTACGTTGAGTGACATACAAAAAGAATTGTAGAAAACAAAAATAAAAATAAAATAAAAATAAAAAACAAATAAGAAAAGTAGAGAACAACAACAAAAGAAATTGAAAAATACTGAATGATAAAGCTTCTAAGTAGCTTAACAACAAGTTTTCTACTATATCATCATAATCATCATCCTCTTCTGCTTCTTCTTCTTCTTCTTCTCTATATACACTTTATCGTAACTAATTGGTGAGTATTATGTATGTATGTATGTATGTATATAACCGGTACACATAGAAGTGCCCGTGAGTATTATGACTTTTGGTGACAACAGCAAATTCAATTTATGCCTTAAAAGAAGGCGTGGCAGAATATATATATATATATTCTTATACAGCATCAGTCGCATGAACTTTATCTATCTATGTCCGTATAAAAATGTTTGCAACTCAGGCGCTAGAAGAGAGTCTAGAGTCTAATCTGCAAAGTCTATGTCAGCTGCAGATATAATTCTATTAATTTTTACCAACTTTCTCTAGCGATTCCAGAATTTAAACATTTTCATATAAATCAGCGCAATGCTAAGCTATATATCTATATACTGGCATACGTATAGTGTGAACTAGTCTGAACAAACTGTAAAAGTTTCACAAGGATTCAATAATAAATTTGAAAGTTATGCAACTTTTAAATTTCCCAATTTCCCATCAGTCGCATGAACTTTATCTATCTATGTCCGTATAAAAATGTCTGCAACTCAGACACTAGCAGAGAGTCTAAAGTCCAGCTGCAAAGTCTATGTCAGCTGCAGATATAATTCTATTAATTTCTACCAACTTTCTCTAGCGATTCCAGAATTTAAACATTTTTATATAAATCAGCGCAATGCTAAGCTATATATCTATATACTGGCATACGTATAGTGTGAACTAGTCTGAACAAACTGTAAAAGTTTCACAAGGATTCAATAATAAATCTGAAAGTTATGCAACTTTTAAATTTCCCAATTTATTTTTGGACACTATTACTTTTGATATATTAATGAGTATCTAATAGTCAAGCAGAATAGAGTTTCAATTTCTTTTTTTTGTTCGCATGGCCAAAAAAAAAAATATTCGCTAAAATTTTTGCAGCACGTGCTCTATAATATAATAAATAAAAGAAAATTACAAGTAAAAATTCAAGGATCGTTTAGTTCCTGTAATTCTTTTTATATGCTTGTACTTGTGCGGGACTATTAAATGTTCTTTGTTTTTCTTTTCTGCTAGTGTTAAAATAATAATAATAATAATAATAATAAAAAAAAAACATAGCAAACAAACAATTTTTCCTTTTCTTTTCTTTTCTTCCTTTTTTTTTGCCTTGCAGCAAGCCCATCTTTGGGCCACTTCAAACTGGCACATCAATTTTGGTTCTCCTATCCGCCACCTGGCGCTGGCGGCGGTTCCTCAAGTGAGTTGCATGTACACTTTTTCTTCATTCTGTTGCAAAATGTTTTGCAATTTTCTTGCAATACTTCTTCGTCTTTTTAACTTTTATCTTTTCGGGGTTTTTTTTTGTGTTTTCCTGTCGGTCCTTCCGTTTTTTTTTTTCTTTTTTCTTTTGTGTTGTCTTATGTTTTCCGTTGTTTCTTTACTATTTTCTATTTTCCATTTCGTTGTTATTTTCAGTTCCCTCCCCCCCTTTTTCTTAATTTATGGTTTACTTCCTTGTACGTCTTTCTTATAATATTACTATTTACATATATAACATATACATATATATGTATATATCTCTATATAATACTATATATATATATATATATATATGTATATCTTTGAGTTGTTTTCTACAATTCCAATACTTTGGTTGTTTTCCTTTCTATATGTACTACTATAACGGCAAGTCTATAAATGTACCCAAAAATCTCTTGCTCTGTTTACAGTTCGATATATACTCTCTCTCTCTCTCTTTCTCTGTCTATATATATATAATATATATATACAATTTTGTTTTCTTTCTGTTTTTTTTTTTTTAATTTTTCATTTTTATTGTAATACGTATGTTACACGTATGTACGTAACTAAGTGAATCGTAACTGAATTGTAACTGAATCGTAACTGAATTGTAACTGAATTGTAACTAAATCGTAACCATATAGATGTCAAATCATAACTACAAAAATACATTCATATATATAAATATATATATATATAAATAAATATAGAAGTCTTTATATATACAACTTCTATATCATATATGTATTTCGTATCTCTATATATTTATATCTTTTAAATCATGCTATACTATATACTATATGTATGTATGTATTATGTAGTCTTATTCAGTGTATGTATCTTTCAATATTGATTATGTATCTCTAAAATCTATATATATATATATATATATATATATATTTATATATATATAAATTTATATTTAATTATCTGAGAATCTGAATCGTGTGTAAATTTGTGTAGTACAGGATGCTAAACAAAAAAAATAATACAATTTCCAAAATTCCAATATAAAAAAAAAAAAAATACCCAATTTCAGAACTTACTAAATTTTTTATTTGAAATTGTACTTTATAGTTCTAAATCGTGTGTAAATTTGTTGTTGTACGGGATGCTAAAGAATTATACAATTTTCCAAAAATTCCAATTCCATAACCAAATATCAAATACCAAAAATTAATATTAATTCCCCTCTAAAATTCCAATATAAGTTTTTTTTTTTAATTTTCCTTCCTACAATATATCTATATATATATATAGATATACTATATATATATATGTCTGTATGTCTGTATGTATGTATGTAGCTTAGATTACACACACAGTATCATTAGACCCAAAATTACAAAAGAAGCGAACAGATCTCCCTGATAAGGTAAATTAAATGAATAAAAACAAGAATATGATAATATAATTTTTTTAGTATATCTAGGATTTATCAGTTAGGATATAATAAAAATTATGAATAATATGTATATGTGAGTTTAGCGATACTATTATCGATTAATATGATTTATTGATCGATTATTGGCAAATATCAAAAATATTGAGTACTATGAGCAGTTTCTACTAGAAATTACTTTAAATTATTTCCAAAATTCTATGTATTTTTTATTATTATTCATTTTTTTTATTTCAGATATGTAAAAGTTAGTTTAATTAGTCGAAAAAAATAACAAAAAAAAAATTAGAAAAAACAGAATATATAAAAAAAAACACAAGCAGGAAAATACAAATAATTATTTATATATATTTTTATATCTATGTGTTTAGTTTTTTTTTTCTTTTTCTCTCTAATTCTCTGTAATTATTTTTATCACTAAAATAGTTAAACATGAAAGCCAAAGTGTACTTCGGCATATCGAAGTATTTTATACTCTTACAAGCTTAAATGATAATATTATATTATTTTTCAATGATTATTCCTATGGCAGGTACATATATGTTATAGTCGTTCGGTTTACTATATATCAAATTTTTGTCTAACATATAAAAGTTAAAACCCAAAACTCAAATGCTGAAAGACATAGACAGATAACTAAATAAATAAAAACCTATTTCTGTACAAAAATTGAATTTTTGGAGTGATTGTTCCTATGTTAGCTATATGTTATCGTTGCCTAATTTGCCTAAGATTTGATAGACATGTTTATAATGTGATAAGTTTCAAGTGCATAGCATCAATTTAATACATTTTCAAGTGATTGTTGCTATATAGCAACAGCTAAATAATATCGTGCTACGATATACACTCGCCAGAAAAACTATGCGTACACACTCAGTGCACAACTTTGATGTTAAAAAAAAAAACATAGTTATACTCGTATTAATGATATTGACATCATTTTTTTTTTTTTATTTGATTAAGACATGTATGTACTATAAACTTATAAACTATCTTTTACCTTTAATCTATTAATTATTTTATTAAAATTAAAAAACCCAAAAATTCATCTTATTTTGGTGCAAAAAAAAATATGCGTACAAGCTTAAATAACTACAAAAAAAAGGCACTTTTTTTTTCCAAAAATCCTAAAATTTAATAAGAAGTAGGATACGCCTTTCTTTTTATAGTTTCAGCCAATCATTTTGGCATTGATCCTACGAATTTTTGAGTCAAGGATGCTGATATTTGGTTTCATTCTTCTTTAATCGCCTGCTGCAACATATCCTTTGATGTAATGGTATGAAGGCGAATCCTGCTCTCCAGATGATCCCATAGATGCTCAATGGGGTTCATATCTGGGGACTGTGGCGATGAATGCAACTGATTTTTGGTGTTGTACAGCAACCAAAGCTTAATGTTGTGTGCAGTGTGTTTTCCCGAAGAGTTAAGTTTTCGCAAATCGGTGTCGATTTCTCATGTCGAAATGACGAAATTCTCAAAGATAATGAGCATCATATAGTTTTTTAATGCTTTTTTACCCTTATTTGTGATCTTAGGTGCATACAGAGGCTAAAAGATAGTTTATAAGTTTATAGTAAATACATGTCTTAATCAAATAAAAAATATAATATAACTATGTTTTTTTTTTTAACATCAAAGTTGTGCACTGAGTGTGTACGCATAGTTTTTCTGGCGAGTGTATATTAGTTCTACGATATGACATATTATGATTTATATATAATCTAGTAGCATATAGCAGCATTAAATTGATTGAAATGATTTGTTTGCAGACTTATAAGATCTAAGCACAAATGTGACATATTAAAATTGAGCATACTTTTTTTTTGCTGTTCCTGAATATATATAATATATATGCACTTTGCAATATGCCTCGCATTTAAAAGTGGTACATTTCTTGGGCTGCAGGCTTTAAGGATATGTTGCCTCAGATATCTGCGAACTGTTTGATCCTTTGTATTTATTTCAAGGTCCTTTTTAAGCTCAGTAGCAGGCTTGAAAGGATCCTTCTTGCTCTCACGAATCAGCCTATTGATTTGAAGAAGTGCCAGAGATCGTTTTCTTCCACGTGTTTCGGGTTTTTTTTGTGGTTAATGGCGTTTGTGATCATTTTATTGGAACACCCGACCAATTTTCCAACTTCTCTAAAAGTTTTGCCTTCTAATATCAATTTTTTGATGATAATACGCTTTACTGCTGTGCAGTGCTTTTCACGTCCCATTTTAGAGTTATATATGAATTTTTTTGAACGAAACTATAATATCAAGGTTAAATCTGATAATCACGTGCTTGCTGACTGAACAATGTGGCAGGATTTGAAGGATATCATAAAGAAACTAAAAGTGGTGCTATTATTTTTTTCGCGTCATTTACGACCTTTTTTGTTCAAATATTAAAAAAAAATATATTAACAGCAATTTAAAAAACAATTAAGCTATTTTTATTTAGTGTAGATACTAAACTATCTAAAAAAAATTTAAAATTTAAAAAAATGTTAACAGTAAACATTTTTTTTTTTATCAAGAAGGAAATGTGTGGTAGTGGTGCTATTATTTTTTTTCGCAACTGTATATCGTATATAATTTATCTAACTGCTGTAAGAGTATAAAAATAATATTAATATATTAAAATAATGAAATGAAAAAATATATTGAAATTTGTATTAATTGTAATTGAAAAATGCAGAAAATTGATTAATCGATTTCATAATTCTGTTTAATTCTTTTCTTTTCTTTAATATAAACATAATATACATAACACATACTATATACATATATATATATATATTGTCTCATTCTCAAATCACGTGCACAAAAAACACAATAAACGATCACACACACATACACTCGTCATAAAAAAAAAATTAATAATAAAAATAAAAAAATTAATTAGCTCAGCTCAATAAAAATTTAATTTAATATTTCAAAAAAAAAAAGAGAAAAAAAGAAAACAAGAAGAAAATAATATTAAATAATAATATTTTAGCCAGATCGTAATTACATAAAATTTATTTATTTTTTTTGGTTTTTTGTTTTTTTTTTTTTTATGGCTGTAGCGAGTAACGTAACGTAACGTAACGTAACGGTATATATATTACTACTACTACTACTACTACTACTACTATCATAAATATTATCAATTGAACATGCATAATCCTAATCACAAACACATACAACTACAAGTCAAAGCTCATATACATGCATACACACGCATACAGTGAGAGACACACACACTCAGACACACACACAGACACACACATTTTGCTGCTTTACAAGTGAATTTGTGAAATTTGTGCTAGAATTCACACACACACACACACACTCTCTCTCTTTCTCTGTGTGTGTGTTGTGTATATTAAGTACTTTGTGTGACCTCGAAATAATACACACGCACACACATACATACAGGCACACACACACACACACATAGACCAGTGGGGCCATTTATTCGCACATTTTGTTGTGCCTGTTAACGGTTAACTGCCCCTCATCAGCCAAATTCACACACAAACACACACACACACATACGCACGCACGCTGCTAATTTCGTCGTTAAACGCCGTCGCCGCTGTACAACAACAACAACAACAACAAAATAATATATATAAAAAACAAAAACAAAACAAAATATAAGCAAGCAAAAGCGCAACAATAACAACAGCAACAAAAAAAAAAAAAAACAAAAAAAAATTGAAATAAATATAAAGAAAAAAAAAATATAAGAAAAAAAGCAAGAGATAAAAAAAAAATAAATAAAATAAAATAAAAATAAAATAGTTTCGTCTGCTTTGCACACGCAACACACGCATTGCTAAGGTTGCAACGAAAAATTTAAATGCTCGTTTATCATACAACAACAATAAGAACAACAACAACAACAACAGCAGCAACAACAACAGCAGCAACAATAACAACAGCAACAACAACAAGTATAACAGCTAGTAGCAACGACACATGCACTAAAAGTATTGCCATCAACAACAACAACAACAACAACATCAATAACAACAACAACATCAATAACAACAACAACAACAACAACAACAACATCAATAATATCAATAACTATAAAAACAACAAGAACAAAGTACAACTGACACTCATTGAGGTAAGGTGCAAGTCTGTTCACGCTCACTAAATCTCGCTCGCTCGCCCGCTCTATCTATCTATCTATCTCTCTCTCTCTCTCTCTCGCTCGCTCGCTCGCTATCTTTTACTCTTTGTCTCTCTCTCTCTCTCGCTCGCTCACTAAATCTCTTTAGCTTTTGTCTCGCTCTAGCTGTTTGCTCTTGTCTTGTCTCTGTCTCTGTCTCTGACTCTGACTCTGACTTGTAGTATTTGTTGCATATTATTATTATTATTATTATTATTATTATTATTATGTTTATTTTCTATGATTGTTAGTAGTATATAAAATAGCCAAAAATATAGCTAAAAATAGCTTTAAAAATATAGCTTAAAATATGTATATATATATATATTATATATATATAAATATAGAAACATAATACATAAATTAGATTTTTGTTACGTTTCCTGTTTTCAACCGCCCCACAAAAAAAAAATTCCTTCGTCTTTCTATTTTGTTTTCTCTTTTATTTTTTCTAGTTTTCTTTTGTTTTGTTGTCATTCTTTTTATTTTATTTTTTTTTTTGGTTCGACATAACTGTAAGCTTATATACATATATATATATATATATATGCAGGAACCATAAGTAGAATAATGTCTACGCAATAATGTGCACTGTACACTGTCTTTCTCTTTTTTCTTTTGTCTTTTTCTCTCAATTTTTTTTTTATATTTTGTTTTGTTGTCTATTTCTGTAACTGATTCCCGTTGCTGGTGTTTTCTATGTTTTAAAAGGTTTTATGTACATACAGACACAGAGAGACAGATAGACAGACAAATAATATAATAGACAGATGTACTTGTACATGTCTATACATGTCTATGCTTGTCTGTGCTTGTCTCTACTTACATTTCTAATACAATTATGAAGCGTTGAGTGCTTTTTAAAACAGAAACAGAAACAGAAACACAAAACACACAACACACAACAACAGCAGCAAAAGGAAACAAAATAAAAATGCAAGCATATAAAAAATAATAAAAAAAAATAAAAAATATATATGAAAGAAAATGTTGATGAAGAAGAAGTAGAAAACGAAGAAGAAGTAGAAAGAAAAACCCCAAGAAGCAAAAGCTGCTCAACAAATACATGTATTACATATAATCGAAGGTTGCCACACACATACACACACACACATAGACACAGACAGACACAAAGAGCAACACATATAGTATTACAAGTATAAACATTTCTTTGTGTGTGTGTGTGTGTGTTTGTGTGTGTTAATTGCCTAGAAAAATATCAAGAACTACAAGTGGAATACAACAATTAACTGATGAAGACTTGCTTCCTTAATGACTTAATTAGTTGAACTTAAGAAAAATGTAAATGCATTAAAAGCACATTAATTGCTATTGAAATCACATTAATATAAAAAAAAAACGTAAAGCTTAAAGCTTTCATTATATGCAATCATAGCTTTATATAAAAAACAGATTCAAATATTTTTTCATTATTAATAATTATACGATTCATCAATTGATATTGAAAACTTTCAATTAAACAGCAAAAGCACATTAATATTAAAGCTTAAAGCTTTCCAAAAAACGTACAGCTTAATTAAGCTAATACAGATAAGAGCTTTCGATTATGTCTAACTGCTAAACGCAAATGCTCAATTTATCGATTGCTATTGAAAACTTTCAATCAAACATTAAAAGCACATTAATCGTACAGCTTAAACAATTGCAAAAGCACAAGAAAACATTATGTGACAAATTTTCAATCAAAAGCAACTGCTCGAAGCAATGAGCGAAAAATATGTAAAAGCACATGAACACATAAGAGCTTAAAGCTTTCCAAAATACAATAAAACGTCATATAACGAAGCTAAGAAACTTTCAATCATAACTAATTTACAAAGTTGAATGTTCAAACTTATAATTTACAAGCTAAAGCACATTATTTAAAGCTTTAAAATTAAGCAAAATACATTAAAATGCCGATTAAAAAAAACTTGCAATAATAATTCAAGCACGACTAAATGCTAAATACTCATGAGCTTCTGCTCATTGATTTATCATTTGTTATTAAAAGTTTATTATTAATAAGCATTAGCGTTATTCAGATGTAAGTCTAATCATGTTGAATTGCCAAATCAAACTGAGAATAAATCTGTTAAATCGGTCGCCAGCTTGAACAGTAATGCCAACTTAACAACGAAAGTTTTAACGTTTTTATTTTTTAAGTTAATTAAAGCACATGGAATGCAAAACCAACAAGTTTGAAAGCACATTAATTGTCTAAACTATATAAGTGTCTATGAGCTTTACCAAAAGCACAACAAATGAACAGAATTTAAGCTTTTATTTGTTGAGCTTTTTTAGTGAACTAAATGTTAATGTGCTTTCAGAGAAAAATCAAAATACTTATTAAAAAAAAATATAAATTCATATATTAAATTCAAAATATAAAAATATAAATATATATAGGGTGTTTTTTTTTTAAGAGATATAGAACTTTCAATTTCAATAGAACATCGAGGGATTTTTCGATTGACATACATTTTTTTTTTATTCAGAAGATAATTTTATGGCATTCGATTTCTGGCATATGACTGTCATGGCTGGCTCGTGCCACAATCGATTTGTTGAAAGACATATTTGCTGGGTGACCGCCCAATTTCACGTTTTGCATCTGTGAATAGGCCGCCAAGATCTTATGACTACTTTCAGTGCGGCTATGTAAAGTCATTGATCTATACGGATAAGCCACAAACGCTTGACCAACATTCGCCGTGTTATTGCCAATATACGGCCACAAATGTTGGAAAAAGTCATCGAAAATCGGACGTCCAGATTGAACTATATTCGAGACAGCCGTAGCAGTGATATGCCAGAAATGTAATGCCAATATTTAAAATGCGACAAAATTATCTTTCGAATAAATAAATAAAATGCCTGTCAATCGAATAATTCATTATTATTTTACTAAAATTGAAAGTTGTATATCTCTTAAAAAATCTTTATATACATAAACCCGAGAAAGCTAAATATGAAAATAATATAGTCTACTTTCAGGTTGAATCAAGATTTATACATTACATATAACATATATGAAAGAGCAAAAAATACACAGTGAAAAAATGCAAATCTAACATTGACACACAAGCACAATTATACACTACAATTATATATGCAGGGTATGTGATATAAATAGTGTCTACTGTAACTATACACACACACACAGCCCCGAACACACACAAACACATGTACAGAAATGTGAATAATTTTAATGCATTGACAAAATTTCATTTTGATTTTTAATTTCTTTTTATTTTTGTTTTTTTTTATGCCCTTGATTTTGTCTTGTTTGAAGTTTGATTTGTGTAGTCGACGCGTTTGTTCATGCATTAAAAATTATAAAAAAAAAAAGAAAATTCAATTAAAATTACTAGAAAAAGTCTATTATCAATATATTTCATCTTCAACTTGAACTTGAACTTGAACTTCATTTAATTAATTTTTTTTTGTCATTTTTTATATATTATTATTATTATTATTTTTGCCTGTGCATATAATTGAATGAATTCGAATTTTAGAATTTTAATATAAACTATAAACAATAATCTATATATAGATATATAATATAATCTGTACTCTCTCTCTCTCTCCCTCTCGCTCTCTCTCTCTCTAGCTATATGTATATATAGTTGATATTTAGATAATTTAGCTAATTTTCTTTTTGTTTTTTTTTATAGTCTAAATTTTGTTGTATGTGTAATTTATTATATGTTAGACTATAGAAATACTCTATAAATTATAATTAATACTCGAAATTTGAGTTTTAATTTTTTGTGAACAAAACGTTTTCTTCAATTGAGCTTTATTTTTTTTCAAATGTTTGGCGCATGGAAGTCGCAAAAAAAAAAAAAAAATAATAATAATAATTAAAAAATTTATGCAGCCGAATTGATTAGTTTAACTAATTATTAATTAATTTCTAAGCATTTATAAATACAAAAAAATAAAAATAAATAAAAAATAAAATAAAACTTAATGAACATTTCTTTTTTTTTTTTTTTATTTGTTGCTGTTGTTGTCTCTTTCGTCACTGGCAGACAGCAAAACATCGCAAACCGACGAGGAAAAGCAACGCGATCGTCAGCGTAACGAGCGTGAGGCCAAAAAGGAAGAGCAGGACGCTATCAATTATAAGGTGAGTGTGCTGTGTCCTGCGTGTTCGCAAAAAAAAATAAAGATGCAGTCTCGTGTCTCGTGTCAAATATTAAAATTCGCATGACACGCTACTCGTGCGCGCTTTTCTCCCTCGTGTGTGCACGCGTATTGTCTATGTATATGTGTACGTATATATGTGTGTGTGTATGTGTGTGTGTTTGTTTTTATATAGAAATTAGATATACATTATACATATATATATATTTATTGATATATATATATATATGCATATGTATATGTGTGTGTGTATGTGTGTGCAAGCAGACGCAACATCAAACAATAATCAAATACAAAAATTAAAAAAAAACAAAACCAAAAACAAAAAAAAAGAAAAGAAAAAATCAACAACAACAATAAAAGAACAAAACAGAAAACAAAAATCAAAAATTTAATTAAAATCAACAAAAAAAAAAAGAAAAGAAAATAAACCGCAAAAATCTGGCAAAAATAAAAGAAATCCCGTAATGCTTTTCGTAGCAATTGCTCGTTCAATAATAATAATTATAATAATAATAATAATAATAATAATAATAATAGTAATAATAATGATTACTTCGTTAATGATCATCCGAATCCGATGTTGAAATTCATCAGTAATTGTTGTAATTTTGTTAATTTTTGTTGTAATTTTGTTGTTTTTGTAAGATAATTGTTATTATGCACTTTATCGCGTAACCTTTGCGTTTCTTCTACAAAATCAGAAGCATACCCAAAGATGACAGAAAAAAACTCCATAAGTATTATAATGATGATGATCTACTAATTATACAATTATGGCCGTTGAGCTAACGAATTTATATAGTTAAAATGCACTTTGCAACAATTGCATGTAAACAGCGCGACAAGGAGCAACGTGAGGCGCGTTTGCTGGACTTTGAGATACGGCGTCAGCAAAAGCGTGAGGAGCAGAATCAACAGCGACAGCAGCAGCAGCAATTGCAGCAGCATCATCAGCATCAATTGCAACAACAGCAGCAGCATCAACAGCAACAGCAACAACAGCAGCAACAACAGCAGCAACAACAGCAACAACAGCAGCAGCAGCAGCAGCAACAACAACAGCAGCAGCAGCAGCAACAGCAGCAACAACAACAGCAGCAGCAGCAGCAGCAACAAAACGAAAAAAGTCCGCCAACAACATCCTCACATTGTCAGCAACAACAACAGCAGCAGCAGCAGCAACAACAGCAGCAACAACATCTACAACAACAACAGCAACAGCAGCGCCAACAACTGCAACTGTTGCAACAGTCACAGGCTGCTGCAAGTCAATCAAACGCCAGCGGCAGAGTTCATACACCGGATACGCCCAAGCTACAAACACCGCCGGATCGTTCATTGCCGCCCGCATTTCGTAGTCGTTCCATTGAACGTGAAATTTTATACGAGCGCAAACGTTTCTCAGTCCAAGAATCAGCTGAATTCAAGGTAAACATTTTTTGCATTTCTTTTCTTTTTTGGCTTTTTTTTAATACTCAGCAAACGACAGGTTTGTTGAAGGGTATATTGACAGACCATATAGACATATAATATACAGATTTAGACTTGATAGAATTCCTAATTTATACATACATATATATATATATAAATATATATATATCAGACTGTCAAAAAAGTCCTGCGATATTTTTATTGAGTTTTCAATTGCTCATAAAATTTACAATGATTCAAATATGTGCCATTTTGTTCAATGACTCGTTCCCAACGAGATGACAACTTCATAATGTCCCTCTTATAGAAGCTCGCTTCCTTATTGGCCACAAGAAGACTCTCTTGTGGCCAACTTTTGACTACTAAGTGCGTTCGCCACGGAGAGAAACAGTTGGTTCGGATCTCACTTGATGCGAGATCCGAACTATACAATGGATGCAAAAGAACCTCCCATTCGAGCTCCCGAAGCTTCTGGTGCTTCACAAAAGATGTAATATATATTCAGCAATAGTTCAGCATGAACTATTTCAAGGATTCGTCTTCTGGATACCAGAAACTATAAGAGTTATCGCTTTCAATGATAATTGGATGATATAACTTATCATATCCCTTAATAGAGTTATGACAAACGCAATATTAAAGCTAAATATCTGTGTCCTTGAGAGATATGTATATAATTTTGACCATTTTTTTTCTAAATTTCATGCAGATCGATGTTAAAAATATAAAAGTTATTGCAACTTACGAAGTTACATACATGCTGGGTATCCTAATTTTAGCTTTCTTACTTGTTAGTGTTGTAAAATGTTCTACAATTTTTATTTTATTTTTTTTTTTGTGTATTTTTGCTGCTTTCTTTTCATCATTGTTGTTGTTGTTGTTGTTGTTGTTATTATAGGAGGCCGTAAGCACGACACCATCTCCGCAAACGCATACATATAGCGGAACGCCGCCGACAGCATACACGGCGGCATTGGCGGGACCCCCGGCAACAGCGGCAGCTGCGACAGCTGCTATAATACCAATACTACCGCTTGGCGTTGCGACGCTGCGCGATGATTCTACGGAATCTGAGCAGTCCGTGACATGTGCCCAGACCCAGCCGGATGCCTACCATCGCATCATGTAAGTAGTAGAAGTATCTCTATCTTTCTCTTTCTCACACACACACACACACATACAATCGATATAAAGTTACAATTTATGGCCAGAAGGCTGACAGAGTGTGTTACATGAACTCAATACTTACGTATATATGTATATGTGTGTGTGTGTGTATGTGTGTGTGTGTCGAACTGATTTTCTTATTTATAGCTTAAAAGCTTGTATTGCATTAAATCATTCCTTAATGTTACTAGCTGAAAAAAAAGAAAAAGAAAGGAAATGCAGTAAAATGTTAAGTTACAATTTACGATTCCATTTCACTAGTCGCGCACTACAAGATTTTTTTAATGTGCTTTTATTGCTGAAAGCATATGAAGTATGCGAACAAACTAAATGAAATTGTAGAAAAATTAAATTAATGTTAAGTTCATTGAAAATAATATCAATAAGTTTTAAGATTATTTAAAGCTTTCATGAACTTTTAAAAGCTTTTGAAACCATAGTAAAGTAAAGTGAGAAAAAAATTAAGCTAAAATTTTAAAAATTTTCCAGCGATTTTGCAATTAAATTTTGCAAAGTCGCGTAATATTAAAGCTTTCATGAACTTTTGAAAGCTTTAAATAATCTTAAAAGTTATTGATATTATTTTCAATGAACTTAAGTTTAATTTAATTGAAATTTTAGAAATTAAATTAATGTTAAGTTCATTGAAAATAATATCAATAAGTTTTAAGATTATTTAAAGCTTTCATGAACTTTTGAAAGCTCTCTTAACCCAAAGTAAAGTAAAGTGAGGAAAAAATAAGCTAAACTCATTTAAATTTTTTTTTAGCGATTTTGCAATTAAATTCAAAGTCGCTTAATATTAAAGCTTTCATGTGCTTTTGAAAGCTTTCAAATAAAACAATGTGAAAAAGAAAAACGTTTAAGAAATCTTTCGCAAAACTCATTTCTGTAATGTTCGAAAACTGTTAGCGTCATTGAATTTGAAAGCTTTAATGAGCTTTTAACTTGTTTTTTGTTTTGTTTTGTTTTTATAAATGAAAGTACAGTGGTAAAATTAAAACAAAACTTGCTCAAACTTAGTTGTACAATGTTATTGCAACGCTTTTTGCAAATTTTGCAAGGAACTTTCAAAAGCTTCATAAAACTTAAGCAAATCTTTGCTTAAATGAAATTTCTTAAACTGTACTGCCGTCATTTAACATTAAAGCTTTTATGTGCTTTTGAATGCTAAAGTTATTGAGTGTGTTTTAATGCGCTTTCAAAGCTTTAAACAGAAACGAATTCTAAATGAAGCAAATTCCTTAATCTAAAAGCCAAAAATAAAATAATTATAAAACACAAAACAAAACAAAAAAAATATATTGAAAATATACACAAAAAGTTTTCACGTTTTTTATGATCATGCTGGGAATTAAACGCGAAACGTTTAGCTGATACTTAAAAAAAAAAAAAAAAAAAATCGAAAGAAAAAAACGCGACCAAAGAAACATAAAAACATGAAATTCGTAATGAGACACAGGGGCATAAATTAATTGAGAATTTGGAGAACATGGAAACGAACACGAATACGAATGCGAATGCGAACGCGAATAAAAAACCGAATACAAAGACAAAGACAAATACTGATACGGATACGGATACGGATACGGAAACTTGATGAGTTTTGTAGCCATTTTTTTGTTTCGCGCAAACGCTACAAAAGAAAACAAAACAAACCAAAAAACAAAAAAATAAATAAATAAATAAAATAAAACTGTAAAAGCTTTTCAAATGCTAAGGGGGCAACATTTTTGTGTGTGTGTGTGTGTGTGTCTTCATTTTATTTTTGTGTATGTTTCTTTCTTGTTTTTAAAAATTTCTTTTTTTTTACATGCAAAGCTTTCGGTCAGTCAGCTTTTTGTATGGTATTTGCCGTATTTGTTTACCTATGTGAGACAATTGTATGCAAGGCTTACGGTTACGGTTCGTATACTTAATTAGCCAAGACATACACCAAAGAAATCAAATAAAATCAGCAAGATTTTCAATATTTGATAAAAAATTGATGAATAAGAAATAAGAAAAAAAGAAATAAGAAAAATAAGAAATATTACTATATAAATTGATTTATTTATTTATTATTGATTTATATATATATATATATATATATATATATATTTTTTTATAAATTTTTTAAGAGTGTTGCAAAGTTCTTGCCATAGTAATTTATTACTAGCAAACACTAAGAACTGAAAACTCACAATTCAACAATGTGATCAAGTATGCAAATATGTTTTATTCTCACACTCATCATTTATTTATGTATGAATGAAATGAATACAAATACAAATACAAATGCAAATGCAAATGCAACTGTATAAATGCATTTTTAACTCTTCTTTATTTATTTATTTATTTCTTTTTATTCAGTTAGTATTTCTACACGTTTGTAGTCGCTCGTTAACACAGCACATTGAAAGTGCGCTTAATATGTTGCTCTGATTAATTGTAAAGAAAAAATATAAATATAAATAAATATAAATATAAATGCGTGAAAAATGTTTACAAAATATTTAAAGTGAGTTTATCAATTTAATATATACCCAATATACAAATATATATAATACAGAATTATAATACAAAAATAAAATAGAGAAAAATAGGAAAGAAACAGATACAAAAAAATATATATATGATATGAAAAATATAATAGAAAAATATAATAAAAAAAAATCTATTTATTAAAAATAGAATATAAAAATATAAAAAGAAAAATATAATATGAAAATATATATTTTTCAAATATAATAATAAAACATAACATAAATATATAATAAATAAATATATATATATATATAATTAAAAATATAATATAAATATATATATATATAATTTATTGTAAATTTACATATATAATAAATATATATATATATATATATATATATATAATTTAAGAACATAATATAAAAACTTAATATGAAAATGTATATGTTAAAAATAATAATATTAAAAACAATATAATATATTTATATAAATAATTTATATAAACTATAAAAATGTGAAATAATATTAAAAAAATATATATATATAATATAAATACATATAATATAATATATAATTACAAATATAATAATAATAAAAAAAAAAATCATTTAAAAACATAATATTAAAATATATTTGAAAAATATAATATGAAAATATATATGTTATAAATATAATAATAAAAAAACAAAAATCAAATATAAAAATAAATAATTTAAAAATATAAAATAAATTTAAAAAATTTAATATAAAAAAATGTATAATTTAAAAAACAAAATATAATAATAATAATATTTCACGATTTTAACAACGTGCGTTCAAAAAAAAAAAAAATTGCACAATTTTCCTAGAGAGCGTGCATTTTTTATACCCGATGCTCATTGGGTACCAAGAGTATATTGAGTTTGTGACAGCAGCAAATGTATGTAATATACATAAGGAGGCGTGGCCGACCCCATAAAGTATATATATTCTGACTCAGGATCAACAGCCGAGTCGATTGGAGCCTGTCCGTCTGTACGTCCGTATGAACACACAGATCTCGGAGACTACAAGATCTAGAGACTTAAAAATGTTTGTATTAGTTGCAGGCAGCTCTAGTTTATTTTGGATTTTTGCCACGCCTTTCATCGCCTTCACAAATCGATCAAAACCATTTTGAACACTCCAAAGCATCCACAATCAGTTAAGCTGCACGACTGAATTTTGGTTAAAAGTAAAAATATGTTTGTGCGGCCGTTGTGTGAAAATTTTGTACAGATCGGCTAATTAACATGGAAATTATACACATTTCAAATACCAAAATTGGAGGGGCGTCTCTATGGCGTGCGGTTTTAACCCCACACACGGCAACCATTCTTTTGTATTTTTAAAGATTAAAAGAAGTGTGGCTCAGTTGTTAGAGGGTTAAATTTGCGTGCAAGTGATCCGCGGTGCAATTCTTGAATCTATTTTTATTTATTTATTTTTTTTTTTTTTAAATCATAAATGTAATAAAATTTATAATTCATAATTATTTCAAGAAAATGTATAAATGCTAAGAAATATTTATGTTGGAATTAAATATATAATGTATATATTTATATAATTGAATTAACGTAAAATTGACGAGCGCGTAACCATAAGCTTTCTAAATATGAGAATGTGGTCAAAATCGGATTATAATCCTGGAAGTTATGCAACTTTATAAAATTATTTGCGTAACGGATATTATATAGTCGAGCATACTCGACTTTCTTACTGGTTTTTTTTTTTTATATATGTATATACAGCTGACAAATATTTTCAAATTTATGCATAATTTGTCAATATGAAATTTAATATGCAATTAAAACAAAAGAAAAGAAAAGAAAAGAAAAGTGAAATTCTTTGACATTTAATAATGTTAAATAAAAAAAAAATGTTGCATATTGTTGTCATTATTGTTGTTGTTGGGTTTGGCAAGCAGAGAGTAGCAGCATGTGGCTGCTAGTGTCCTGTGCGTGTAAACATAGTTGTACATATGTACATACCATACATATATACATACCATACATACATATATAAATCATATATATGACATACATACATACATACATAACATAACATAGTTAAATTAGAATGTTGCCAAATGTAGGAATATGATATGAATATGAAATCTCGTATCTATGTCACAGTGCGTCGTCTGTGCATTTTCCTGTGGTTACAGAAGCACACACACACACACAGACACACGCACAAACACACGCACACACATGTGGCAACAATAAAACAAACTGGGAAAACTAAGCTTACGCTTTAGCCAAAACACAAGCAGCAGCAGCAACAACAACAACAACAACAACAATAACAACGAGAAAAGCAACAGCAACAGCAACAGCAGCAGCAGCAGCAGCAAGCATAACAAAACTGCGGCCACTTGCGCTCGACACAAATTGTGATACGAACATAGACACAGACGTTGCTCGACGCGTTCTATTACGTATACGCGTTGTATGCATGTGTATATGTAGGTGAATATATATGTATGTGTGTCTGTGTCTGTGTGTGTCTACATTTCCATTTCCCTTATGACGGCACATTTTGGACAAAAAAAAAAAAAATAATAATAAAATAGAAGTAGAAGTAGAAAAAGAAGAAGAAAAACATAGAAATAACAGCCGCACAGTTGTATTTAGTTGAGGTGTGAGCCATGCTCTGCTACTGCTACTGCTGCCTACAATGCCAATGAGACTAAGTGTGAGCGGCCATAGTATGACGCTATGACGCTATGACGATATGACGGTAGGATGATTGCACTGCGCTTGAAAACTGGAACACGTGTGTGCCACTCAAAATTCACCACAAAAACAGAGAGCAAAAACACAAAAAAAACAACAACAGCAACAACAACAACAACAACATAGAAAACGCAAAATCAGAAAGAAAGAAAGAAGGAAAAAAATAAAAAAAAAATAAAAAAAATAGCAGCTCGCTTCTGTTTGTAACACTCTCAATTGCAATTGTGCGCGTGCTGTAGCGTGCTGCTGCTGCTGGTGCTGCTGCTGCTGCTGCTCTCGCTCTCATTCTCGCTCTCTCTCTCTTTCACTCACACACACACTCTCTTTTGTTCGTTACGTTTCGGTATGGCTCTCACTTTGCGTTTTGCTGTCGCTGTTGCTGTTGCTGTTGCGCTGCTCTTGCTGCTCTTGCTCTTTGGCTGTGTTCTTGCTCTTTCTCGGCCAATGCTGTGACGCTTATATTCGCATACGACATTTTCTTTTTATTTATTTATTTATTTATTATTCGTCTTTCTTTTCTTTTCTGTGTGTGTGTGTGTGTGTGTTTTTTTTTTTTTTTTTTTTATGGTACAAATAACACGTGCATTTTGCGCTGCCGTCGTTTCGATGCCAATGCCGATGCCGTTTTGCCGTTGACGTCGCCGTCGCCGTCGCCGTTGCCGATGCCGATGCCATTGCCGACAACGTTGGCGCTGACGTCGACATCGAGTCGATGCCTACTACATACCGAGACGCTGTCGCCGTCGCCGTCGCTGTCGCCGTTATACTGTTAGTCCATAGTCGTTGAGTATTCTTCTTCATGCTGATGTTTTTGTTGTTGTTGCCTTTTTTTTTTTTTTGCACAATTGCCGCGAACTCTTGTTTCTTCCCTCTCTTTGTCCACCTTACAATTTTTGCTCGTGTGTTTTGCTGCCTTTAGTATATTTGTGTGTGTGTGTGTGTGTGTGTTGTGGCCGTTTTAGCAGGTCTGCCAAGTTCTGCTTTTGCTGCCTTGTTTCTTCTGCTTTGCTGCTACTGCTGCTTCTGTGTGCTGCTGGCTCTGCTTCTGTCACAGCAGCAGCAGTAGCAGCAGCAGCGTTTTCGCCATTTTCGCTTTGCTGTTTTCGGCTTGCGGGCCAAAATATTTTGTCTTTCGTCTGTCGACTTCATTGCGGTGTTACGTGTTTCGCGTGTCAGACGCAACGGCAACGGCTACGCAACGGACGGCCACGGCGCGCGACAAAAGCGGCAAAAAAAAAAAAAATTACAAAAAATACAAAAATAATAACAACAACAAAAAAATACAAATAAAAACACATAATAAATATAAATAAATAAAATATAAAAAAAAATATTTGCTATTAAATAAATACAAAAAAAAACAAAAACAAAAAGCGAACGACAACAATAAAAAAAAATATAAACATAAATAAAAATATATATATATAAAAAAAAAATGAATAAATAAATAAAAAAATATATTTATTTTGAAACATTAATAAAAAATGTTTTTGTAGTATAGTGTCTAGCATAAGTATATGTACAGCAAATCAAACATACACACACACACACACACACACACAGACTCTTATATATAAGCACATATAAATATAAACAGAGTGTATAAAGTTTATAGTGTATATTTAACGCATGGCACATGTTTTAATATTCAACTATAAAAAAAAAAAAACAAAAAAAAACGAAAAAACGAAAAAAAATTAAAGAAGAAAGCAAGACGTACGCGTACGTACAAACAGATATAACGGGATGAGGATGGGGGAGGGGGTAAAAAAAACGCATAAAAGAAAAACGTAAATTGCGCTTTTCAAATGCCCGTTAAATGCCCCATCATCAATGACATTTTGTGCTCGATTTGCCACAACACCAACAACCAACAAACCAGCTCACAGTCCTCTCTCTCTCGCACTCTCTCTATCTCCCCTCCCCCTTTGTCATTTACTTACCTCAACAAAAAATAATAACATTGTTTATTTATCATAAATGTGCAGCATATAAATATACATATGTATGTACATACATTTGTATGACATTGTATGTATGTTTCTCATGCATATTTCATTTTGTCTGATTGTTTGCCATTGCGTCTTTTGCCATTGTTTCAAGCCTGATGAGATGAATGTTTGATAATTTATTATACAAGATTTTTTTTTCTTTCTTTCAACCATTTTTCTTTTCTTTTTTTTTTGTTACTCTGCATTATAGCTCTGAAGATTTACCGGCAAGAAATGCAATAAAATAAAATAAAAAATTAATTTAACATATAAAAAACAAAAAAAAAAATATCTCGCAAAATCATTGCTGTCGCTCGATATGTACAACAATTTATTTATTTATTTATGTTTTTTTTTTTGAAGTGTAAATATTAAAAATAAAATATATAATATAATGTACATATATATGTATATATATATATTAAGATCAGCCGTGCGTTTAGTGTCGATCTTGTCGTGAAATAAACTATAAAAAAAAAATAAAAATGTTGTGCAAAAATTTTTGTTCTGAATTTTTTTTATTGTTGTTGTTTGTTGTTGTGGATTTGCTTTTGTATTTTGCTTTCTTGGCAAAAAGTTTTGTGTTTTTATTCTTCTTCTACTTTGAAAGAACAACAAGAATTACGAAAGTGGTTTTTCTCCTGCTGCGGCTACTCTTGGCTGCTACTGGCTGCTGGCTGCTGTCTGTCGCTATTGTCTTTTGGCACAAACAGACTTTGTTCTTAATGCGCCTGTGCCGCATATAGCACGTTGCACGTCGCACAGTGCACGTTGCGGCAGGCCATCAAAAACATTTAACTTCTAACACTTTTACAGCAAACATTCAACATAATATTCAATAATCAAAATATTATATATATACTATATACTATATATATATAGACATACGATTCTATATGTTATACTTTTAGCATCGTCTATTTGTTATTGTCTGTAGTTTGTTTTGCTGAGAGCGCAGAGGGAGAATATTCCAAAAATAAAAAAAAAAAACTTATATATATATATTTATGTCTTTATATTTATAGCTATAAATATGAATATAAGCGACATTTAAATTTAATTTTTATTTTTTTTTTATTTTTTTCGTTGACATTGACATTGAGATTATCGAATTCGAATTTGTAGCAAAACTATAATCAAGTTTATAATTAGTTTCGTGTTTAGATTGCTTTTACTTTCAGTTTTTACTATTCATTTTTTTTATACTTTATTTTTTTATCTATTTTTATATAGACTATATGAGAGTATTATTATGACTCTTTGTGACAGGCACTAATAGGCGTGGCTAGTAACTTATAATGTATATCTGTCTGTCTGTCCGTCCGTCTGTTTGTCCGTCTGTACACAAAGACTATAGTTCAAGGGTTTCCCCAATTCTTGTCCCTGTAAAGTTTTTCAAACATAAATCTTAGCGACTAGCGAAGCTAACGCTTTCGAATTTCATTGCAGATATAGCTTATGTATATTTAGGTTGATTGCCACGCCCAGTAACCGCCTACAGAATATAAATTTGTGACTTAATGCATGGATATCCTTTAGTCGTACAATGCCGACAATAATATTCTTACAAATTTTGTTTATTGTCATGTTGTCATTGTTATCCTTATGCGCGTGTCATTTGATCCTTTGGTCATAGAAACATGACAAGCGTTTGAATGTTTCAAATGTTGCATGCGACACGAAACAATGTTTGAACTCACACACACACACACAAACATACATACAACACGCATGCACATGAATATGCGTGTCGCGATCAACAGCGAAAAACCAAACAAAATAAAATAAAAAAAAAAAAAAAACAATAATTGTAGTAAAAACATGTAAAATGTCTGGTAACGCAGCCTTCAGAGCCTGTACATATATCGATTATTATTTTTAATAATTTTTTTTGCTGTGCTTATGAGTATGAGCAGATCGAAATATATATTCATATATTTATATATATATATCTATATATATATATTATATAGCTTGCTCTAAAAGTTTTCCCTTAAGTGTAAAAGTTTCTTAGAAACTTATAAAATCTTGCATATCTGATAACTTGAAAGTTTGAACTGTCAGTTCAATTTATTTGACAAGCACTTGCAGTAGCAGCAACAGTAGTAGTATTAGCAGCAGCAGCAGCAGCGTTGCCACCTGAAAATTTACTTACTTTTTGACATATATAAATTGTCAACATTTCGATTGTGAATTTGTGAATCGAAATGATATGCAAAAATAAATTTCAGGTGTCAAAAATTCGATTTACAGATGTGATTTATATACATTTATGCATCTATGTATGTGTAAATAAATATTGATATGTATATATGTATATGTATGTATAATGCTGTGAGTCAAGTTTACAACTACAAAAGAGCAACAGCAACACCAACATCAACAATAACAATAGAAAAATGCGGCATATCGACCTGTTCGCAGTTAAAGTAAACACTGAGCCAAAAACTACTAAATGGCGTTAAATTCTGTTTCATTTGTAAAAACACACACACACACACACATACATACACAAGCGTACTCAGCAATCTATATAGTATATAGAAAAATATACTATATGTATACATAAGCATTTATTTACGTATTTATTATACTCTTTACTTCATTTAATTATGGTTCAAGTTGGCTATAAATACTGCTGGATACTTCAAGTAAATCTGTTAAATTTAATTAAATTAACTTATATTTTTTCATTTAATTAATTCATTGTTATTAAAAATTATTTTGAATTTATTTTATTCGTTGAAAATATTTTATTGATTTTCAATTTTATTTAATTTATTTAATTTATTTAATTTATTTAATTTATTTAATTTATTTAATTTATTTAATTTATTTAATTTATTTAATTTATTTAATTTATTTAATTTATTTAATTTATTTAATTTATTTAATTTATTTAATTTATTTAATTTATTTAATTTATTTAATTTATTTAATTTATTTAATTTATTTAATTTATTTAATTTATTTAATTTATTTAATTTATTTAATTTATTTAATTTATTTAATTTATTTAATTTATTTAATTTATTTAATTTATTTAATTTATTTAATTTATTTAATTTATTTAATTTATTTAATTTATTTAATTTATTTAATTTATTTAATTTATTTAATTTATTTAATTTATTTAATTTATTTAATTTATTTAATTTATTTAATTTATTTAATTTATTTAATTTATTTAATTTATTTAATTTATTTAATTTATTTAATTTATTTAATTTATTTAATTTATTTAATTTATTTAATTTATTTAATTTATTTAATTTATTTAATTTATTTAATTTATTTATTTTATTTATTTTATTTAATTTATTTAATTTATTTTAATTTATTTAATTTATTTAATTTATTTAATTTATTTAATTTATTTAATTTATTTAATTTATTTAATTTATTTAATTTATTTAATTTATTTAATTTATTTAATTTATTTAATTTATTTAATTTATTTAATTTATTTAATTTATTTAATTTATTTAATTTATTTAATTTATTTAATTTATTTAATTTATTTAATTTATTTAATTTATTTAATTTATTTAATTTATTTAATTTATTTAATTTGTTTAATTTATTTAATTTATTTAATTTATTTAATTTATTTAATTTATTTAATTTATTTAATTTATTTAATTTATTTAATTTATTTAATTTATTTAATTTATTTAATTTATTTAATTTATTTAATTTATTTAATTTATTTAATTTATTTAATTTATTTAATTTATTTAATTTATTTAATTTATTTAATTTATTTAATTTATTTAATTTATTTAATTTATTTAATTTATTTAATTTATTTAATTTATTTAATTTATTTAATTTATTTAATTTATTTAATTTATTTAATTTATTTAATTTATTTAATTTATTTAATTTATTTAATTTATTTAAATTTATTTAATTTATTTAATTTATTTAATTTATTTAATTTATTTAATTTATTTAATTTATTTAATTTATTTAATTTATTTAATTTATTTAATTTATTTAATTTATTTAATTTATTTAATTTATTTAATTTATTTATTTATTTAATTTAATTTATTTAATTTATTTAATTTATTTAATTTATTTAATTTATTTAATTTATTTAATTTATTTAATTTATTTAATTTATTTAATTTATTTAATTTATTTAATTTATTTAATTTATTTAATTTATTTAATTTATTTAATTTATTTAATTTATTTAATTTATTTAATTTATTTAATTTATTTAATTTATTTAATTTATTTAATTTATTTAATTTATTTAATTTATTTAATTTATTTAATTTATTTAATTTATTTAATTTATTTAATTTATTTAATTTATTTAATTTATTTAATTTATTTAATTTATTTAATTTATTTAATTTATTTAATTTATTTAATTTACTTTTAGTTTATTTTTAATTTATTTTTAATATAATTTTAATTTATTTTAATTATTTTTAATTTAATTTTAATTATTTTTAATTTAATTTTGATTTATTAAATTTGTTAAATACTTACTGATTTAATTAATTTAATTTAATTTACATTAAATTTATTAAATTAAATTAATTAATTAATTAATTGAATTTGTTATACTTTTGCTACGCATTTATTATTGATTGTAGAGTATACGCAGCGTCGAACAGTTATTGTCATTGCAGCAGTTTAGCTTCTTTTATTATTAATACTGTCGCCCGTAGTAGTACGTGCTGCGTCTAAAAAGCAGCCCAACACTTTGCGACTAAACGACTTTAGTAACCATTACCATTGCTGTTTGCCATTGCGACACCTACTAACCTACTCTCACTCTCTATTCATCTCTCTCTCTCTCTCTTACTCTCTCGCTTACACTTTAGCTAGCATATTAAGGCTAGCTCAGCTGTCCGTGACACTTGCAACTGAAAATTATACTTGTTGTTGTTGTTGTACGTGTGAATCTGTGAAGTTTGCTACACAATGTGTATCCCCGTAAACGAGTAAGTGAGAGAGAGACAAAGGTATTAAAATGAGCATGGTGTAAAAGAGAAAAAAAAAGGCAACATCAAGTATACGCCACGTATATACTTGAGTTTGCTGTCGACGAAACATTGTAAAACAATCATCAATTGTATTCTATAACAATTCATAAACTGTCAAAGTTTCTTTCTTTCTTTCTTTCTATTTATTTATTTATTTTTTTTTTTTGTAGCTCAGCACACACATTTTTCCGGTTCTCTTTCCCTTTTTTGCTTTCCGTTTCTCTTCCCCTTCCTCTTCCTCTTCCCTTTCCCTTTCCGTTTCCATTTCCAATTCCAATTTTATCATGCATCTCTCGCACAACGCACATGAAGTGAACTAAAAGGAAAGACACAAAAAAAAATATATATGTATATATAAATATAAAAAGGAAGAAGAAAGAAAAAAAAAATGAAAATCGGCTTTAAGAGTGTCGTAATATACGACAAAAAACATACATACATAAATATATATATATATATACTATCTGTGTATCTCTGCGTGTCTCTTCGTGTGTCTCTGTGTGTGTTTGTTTGTACTATTTTCAGCATCCACATGAGACAAGTCAAGGCTTAGCAAGCAACGCAACGCAACGCCAGGCTTTTAGCAGCGCCCGGTGTATGTGTGTGTGTGTGTGTGGGGTTCGGGGGCGAGGAACAATACTCTGACGGCTTGCCGTGGCAGTAGCAGTAGCAGCAGCAGCAGCAGCAGTAGCAGTAAAAGCATCCAAGTGCATAAACATAAAATTGCATTTATATCTTGTTGCTGCTCTTGTTATTATTGTTGTGGTTGTTGTTGTTGTTGTTGTTGCTTTGCTCTCGCGTCGTCGTCGTTTTTTTTTTTTTTTGCTTTTTAGGCTGTAAACACCAAACGACAGACGCCAGGCAGCAAATCGCATCAGCGTAGCATGTGGCATGTGGCAGCGCGGCAAAGCAGCAAGTGTAGTATGGCTTGTTATTAAGATCAAGGGCCAAGCGTGTCACTAGCAGCAGCAGCAACTGTAATAGTACCAGCAGCCACCGCGTCAGCAGTCACAGTCGCAGCAGCTTTTATGTAATTTTGCGGCCTTTCTTCTTTTTTGCGGGTCAGTTGTAATAAGCTTACAACAACAAGCGAGAGAAAAAAAACAAAAAAACACATTTTGCCATGACTTTTACAGTTGCATATAGTACACAAACAAGCAACGATACGTTTTATATACATATGTATATATTGATATACATATACATTTATATATATATATATATATATATATATATATACATAGATATTGCATGTCAAATGGTCAAAGAGATAATCGGCAATGAGACAGTTTAAGTGCTAAATAAAATCAATAATTGAACTTGACTATAGAAAAAAACAACGACAGCAACAACAGCAACAAATAACAAAAACAAAAAAAAACTACAAACAACAACAATAGCAACAGCAACAGCAACATTAAGAACAACAGCAAGCAAATTGTAATGTAGCATACTTATGGGGGCCGCACATACATAGAGTAGCGACAGCTGTGAAAGAGAGAGAGAGAGAGAGAGTGTGTGACTAGTGAGCTAGTAGAAATGTGTGTAAAAGAGTAAAGGATTTAATCTGATAATAATTGTCGTCTAATGCCCAAATGCACTTAATCTACAAATTATATATGATACACACACACACACTCACACACACACACACACTTGGGAAATGCTCAACTATAGCTATAATGCGAGCTTTACTTTTCATATTTGCCTCATACTTGCATCGCTCTACACCCTTCCTCCTAGCAATCTCTATCTCTCTCTCTCTCTCTCTCTCTATCTCTCTCTCTCTCTCTCTCTTTCTCTCTCTCACTCTCTGTTAGCCTAAATCTATTATTCGATAACTATACATTCATATATGCAACACAACAAAACATTGCATATTAGATAATCATCGATTTCGTTACATTGTTTGCAATTTTATCTTTGATTTATGTGTGCGAGAAAGAGAAAAATCGATGCTGAGCATAAGAGTGGACGAGTGAGAGAGAGAGAGAGACAGAGTGAATATTCTTTTGTTATACACTAGGAGATTGTATGCATATAAATTATCGAGCAGATTTTGACAATTTGCATATACATTATATTTACCTTACATATGCATTACATATACCTTACACTTTCCGTAAATATACCTTACATATACATTACATTGGCCTTATATTTACCTTACATATGCATTACATATACCTTACACTTACCGTACATATACCTTACATATACCTTATATATACCTTACGTATATCTTACAAATACCTTACGTAGACTTCACATATACATTACATTTACCTTACATATACATTACATTTACCTTATATTTACCTTACATATACATATACATTTAAATTATATATACTTTAACATTACCTTACAATTACCTTACATACTTCTTACATTTACCTTACTTAAACCTTACATTTACCTTACTTATAACTTACATTTATGATATTTATACCTTACATTTACTATACATATACTCTACATATACCTTACATTTACATTACATTTACCTTACATTTACCTTACATTTACCTTACATTTACATGACATTTACCTTACTTATAACTTACATTTATGATATTTATTCCTTACATTTACTATACATATACTCTTCACATACCTTACATTAACCTTACATTTACCTTACATTTACCTTACATTTACATTACATTTACCTTACATTTACCTTACATTTACATTATATTTACATTACATTTACCTTACATTTACATTAGATTTACATTACATTTACATTATATTTACATTACAGTTACCTTACATTTACATTAGATTTACATTACATTTACATTATATTTACATTACAGTTACCTTACATTTACATTACATTTACCTTACACATACTTTATAATATTTGAATATTATAATATTGAATATTTTAATATTTGAACATGTTTCCACTAGATATTGCGATGAAGTGCACAACTTGTATTCGTTTATGGGATATATATTGTAGGATATATGTATCGTATATACTATTTTTATATACCAATATTTATATATATATATATATATATATATATATATATATATATATATATATATATATATATATGTAGTAAATGCCAAACATATTTGATTTATGCAAGAAACACTGAGAATATTGCGTGCTTTGTGGTTAGAAAATAAATTATATATGTATTAATATGTGTGTATGTGTATGTCTGTTTGTGTGTGTGTGTGTGTTTGTGTAGTCAACGTGTAATACTGATTGTTAAAGGCATCATTTAGTAGTATAATAAACTTATCACTTGATCATAATTTCGTGTAGGCAAAAACTTAATGCATTTTCTCCACTCATCTTCTTCTTCTTTTTATTCTAGTTGTTGTTATTATTATTATTATTATAAAAAATAATAATAATAATAATAATCGATAAATGTGAATAAGGGGAAGGAAACGCGATGCGACGTGCTTTAGCATTTTTTTTCTTGCTGTTATTGTTGTTATTGTTGTTGTTATATTTCCTCTGTATTATTTACTTAGTTGCGAGTTATGAGTTACGAGTTACAAGTTGTGAGTTGTGTGTGTGTGTTGTAAGTTTGCCAGTTGGCCAACTGCACGAATTGTATTTCAAGTTTGAGCTTAACTACTCTAGCGGCAGGTCGAAGGTCATGTCAGAAAAACCAAACACACACCCCCCCACCCATACCCTCTCCCATTATCAACACGTCGAGGGCAGCAGAAATTAGGCATTGTGTTTTAGCCAAAGTCAATGCTGCGCCTGGGTCATAATATGTTTTTTTTTCTTTTTGTTCTTCTTCTTCTCTTCCATCTGCACAATAATTTGCATTTGGCTTTTTGTTTCCTTTTTTTTTCTAAGCACAGTTTGACTCTGAGCTCTCTCTGCTCAATTTTTGAGCTTTGCTGTTTTTGTGTTTTGTGTTTTTTTTTTTTGGTTCATTTGTTTGCGTTGCGTGACCAGCCACGTAAGGTGTTGGCATATGGTTGGCCCTGGGTCGGGTCTCCGCCACTATATATAATATACAACCCAATGCCTTTCTTCTATGTTCCCGTTACAGCCTTGACAATGCTAATCTTTTGTATGTTCAGGTCACGTTTTTGAAGTGTCGTTAAAAAATAAAGGAACTTCTTTTCTCTTATAATATAAACTATATAACATATATATATATATATATATATACATGTATACATATATTTTATTTTTAAATATTACTTTGTTTTTTTTTTTTTTTGTTCTTTATAGCATATTATAACATGTCGTTAAACTATTGTTTCAAACATTTACTGCAGCTAAAGTTAATTTAATTAGAATTTTTAACTATTTTGTTTTATTTTTATTATCGAGTGTGTAAGTGAAACATGTAAGTTAGTCGACTATATGTTACTCACTATGCAAGTGCTGGAAAATTTATAAAAATTAAAGCTAAAAATATTTTATAACCTTTAGATTTCTCTATCGATTTTATGCTATTTTTTATAGAAGAAAAAATTAAAAGTTGCATAACTTCTAGATTTTTCATTTGATTTTAAGCTAAATTATTACAATTTGTGCAGTTTAGTTAATTGTATTAGTGTATAAAAATTCACTTAGCGCTAAAATTGTCTTACTTATGCCTTGTTTTATATGTTCAGGTTCGTTTGGAATCCGTGGTAATCCTGCGTATCCCTAGAGCATTTTGTAATAAGTTTACATGCTGTAGCGCTTCTAGACTCTGTGAACTCTACTTGTACAAGCTGCTTTTAAAATTTCAGAGACCTGACAGTTTGTTTAGTTCTTGGAGTTTAGGTATACCTATAGATAAACATACAGGAGGCAGACATGATCAAAAATTTCTTGATTATTAATGTATATGTAATAGCCACGCCCACTGCTGGCATAGCTCTTCTTCTTATGATATGTTTATAGGGTATAACAAGTACAAGCAAAAACATTTCCTTACAACTTTTACTTCTTAACTAACTTGACATACGGCAAAAGTTCAGTTGAGACTTGTCGTTGTTGTTGTTGTTGTTGTTGTTATTGGTGTTGCTTGTCGGTGTCATGAACTTTGACCCCATTACTTCAACAGCACTTTTGTGATTGTTCTGTTGTCCTGGATGTGGTTGCGGCTGTTTACAGTTTACCCATTGTTTCACATATACATATTGAAAAGCCGCAATTACCATGCCAAAACAGCAGCGCCAGCAGCAGCAGTAGCAGCGGCAGCAGCGGCAGGAGCGGCAGCAGCGGCAGGAGCGGCAGCAGCGGCAGCAGACTGTGTGGGCGTAAACTTAAAGAAGCGTTGCGTTTGTGAGTTCAAGGCATGCTTGCCATAACATTTACGTAAACGTCTAGACTTTGACTATACCCTGCAGATGAAATGTAGCAGTCGTAGCAGTCCTAGCAGTCGTAGTATTTGTAGTCTAAATGAAAAATTTTAACTTTCGGATTTCGCTGTCGTAAATGAAGTTGTAAGACTTGAGATTTGAGTAACTTGACTTGAAGAATATACTCTCTCTGTCATTGATCATTATACTATGGTATCTCTGACATATCTATATATAATATCTGAAATTGTAGTCGCGTTACGTCTGCGAAATGTGTGTGTGTGTGTGTGCGTCTGTACGCCTCATGTTTGACTTGTGTCACAGCGTAAATGTGAATTGATTGGCCACTTAGTGTGGCATGAGGCAGCACAACATGCGGCATGTGGCATGTGGCATGTGGCATGTGGCTTATACGAACGTAAACTTTTGTCACAAAACTCTCAACTTGCACTATATTGAATAATTGATGAATCAACTGAAAAGTCAATTCAATAAAACATTCGAATAGTTTTTTATTATTATTTTTTTTTTTTCAAAAACTTTTCAAAATCAACAAAAATGAAAAAAAAAAAAAAAAAAAATAATAATAAATAAATAAATAAAAAAATCAATTGCACAATTACAAATACACAAAAAAAAAATATATATATATTTAGATATTCGATATCGATGATAGCGCATTACTATCGCTACTATCGATAGTCAAAAGATATCGTTAAACTTTAATCAACAATTTCCTTCAAAATAGAATCCAATCCAAGAAATTTTTGTGACTGGACTTTGCCTTAAAAGTAGCAGCTCAAGCTCAAAGCTGCTGTGAAATCTTCAAATTGTGATTATTAGTCAAATTTTAGTGACGTAGTGCAACCAAAAAACAAAAAAAAAACAAAAAAAAAACAACAACAGCCAATAGAATAAATAAATAAAATAAAAAAGAACAACAATTAAAAAAAAATTATTAATATTATATAATGAAGTCGCTTTAAACGCTTTAAATATTATAATTAAGGAAACGTATCAGGCAACCCTCGCAAAAAAAAAAAAAACAAAAAAAAAACGACAATTAATAAACCAACCCTCGCATCAAAATGTCCATGGTTCTCAGTCTGAATAATGATGGCAGCCAAACGGCAGCCAATAATACAAATGCCACAGCCACAGCCACAGTCACAGCAGCAGCATCAGCAGCAGCAACAGCAGTATCAGCAACAGCAACAGCGGCAGCAACAACAATTCCTAATGCTTCAACAACAATAACATTTGAATACACACAACAACAACAGCAGCAACAGCAACAATTGATACATCAACAGCAACAACAATTGCAGCAGAACATCGCTGATGTTGCTAATGCCAGCACACCGCTGCTGCTTGGTCATGATGCTGGTTGCGGTAGCATTGATAGCGGTACTACGATAACGGTACTGCAACCACCAACGCCACTTGGCACTGCCAACTACACGGAAATTGCATCAACAGCAGCTGCTGCTGCTACTGCTGCTGCTGCTGCATCAACAGCAACAGCAACAGCAACTATGGCAACAACTTCAACTGCAACAACGACAACGAACGCAAATGCTGTTCCTATTGTTGATGGCATGTTGAGCATGCCTAACGGCACTTTGGCGTTGCCAACTGGTATAAATTTTGTAATGGGCGGCGCATCGATTTCTCAGGCGATCAACAACGATAATAATAATAATATGGATAATGCTAGCGATGATTCAAATCCTGTCACAATTTACAGGTAATTTACAGGCGATATGAATGATATTTAACATGATTGAACGTGTTTAAACGTGTACGATTATGCGTGAAGTGCGTGTGCAAGTAAAACAAATGAAAACGAAATTAATATGTTTAAGAAATTATTATACATAAAATGATTATGTATCGTTATGGATTGCAATTATCGATAGCATTAGGTTCGATAAATATTAATACGATTTTATATTATCGATAAAAATGCTTAAGAAATTGTACTTTAATAATTATATATCGTTAAGGATTGCAATTATCGATAGCATCATGTTCGATAAATATTAATACGATTCTATATTATCGATAAAAATGCTTAAGAAATTATTCTTTAATAATTATATATCGTTAAGGATTGCAATTATCGATAGCATCATGTTCGATAAATATTATAACAATTTTATATTATCGATAAAAATGCTTAAGAAATTGTACTTTAATAATTATATATCGTTAAGGATTGCAATTATCGATAGCATCATGTTCGATAAATATTATAACAATTTTATATTATCGATAAAAATGCTTAAGAAATTGTACTTTAATAATTATATATCGTTAAGGATTGCAATTATCGATAGCATCATGTTCGATAAATATTATAACCATTTTATATTATCGATAAAAATGCTTAAGAAATTGTACTTTAATAATTATATATCGTTAAGGATTGCAATTATCGATAGCATCATGTTCGATAAATATTATAACAATTTTATATTATCGATAAAAATGCTTAAGAAATTGTACTTTAATAATTATATATCGTTAAGAATTGTAACTATCGGTAGCATTAGGCTCGATAAATATTATAAGGATTTCATATTATCGATAAAAATGCTTAAGAAATTGTACTTTAATAATTATATATCGTTAAGAATTGTAACTATCGGTAGCATTAGGCTCGATAAATATTATAAGGATTTTATATTATCGATAAATATGCTTAAGAAATTATATATTGTTCACAATTGCAACTATCGACAGATATCGATAAACACTATAACAATTTTATATTATCGATAAGTTATAATCATGAATTTGTTAATGCATGAATTTTAATCGAATTTTGGTTTTTACCTTACGCTCCGATTAACTTCGTCTCTCTCTCTCTTTCTCTTTCTCTGTCTCTCTATCTTTGGTTTATACATATCTCATACAGGTGCCGGGCTCCAATAGCATCCCTAGACTGTATGGAGGAGTTCAGTGGTACGGGCGGCCATCTTGATTTCGGTATCGAATTTCTCACTATTATATAAATTTTATAATTTTTTTGTTCTTTTAGTTGAGATACTTCTTCGATTGCTTGGCTTGTTATAGTTTTCATATACAACATACAACATACAAACATACAAAATATAAAATACAAAATCGTATTATCATAAAACATTAAATATTCGTATATATATAAAATTATATATATTCTTATACAGTACGAGTAAACAAAAAAAAAATTCATATTCTATGACTATAAAAACTCAGTTCTCAGTACTCTGATCAATCGCCGTTACGCGCACTTGGTACGCTCAATGTTCGTCAATGTTTTCATACAAAATAGAAACTTCCTTACCTGAAACTAACACTTCTTAAATTATTGGAAAAAAAAAAAAAGAAACCAAGAATTTATTTGCAGTAATACTACCATACATCCATATAATGCATGTTCTATTTTATAATTTTTATATATATATTTTTTTATTATTGTCATTTTCTTTAAATATAATTAAATAGAAAATAAAAAAAATTAGTCAAAAATTAGTGAGCTCTCAGATGTTTTGCTGTAATATAACAACGACAGAGAAATGACAGGCAAAAGATACTAATACCTGAATAATATGACAAGCATATTGAGCTAGAGATACACGCTATATACTATATGTCAATGTGCGATGTATAGTTGTCATGTTTGCTGACAATGTCAATCAGTTAGGAATCAGATTCTACTAGATGTTGATGTATGAATATGAAAATAAATGAATACAACAAATATCAAAATACTATATGTCAATATGTTGACAGCGAGACATCAAGAAATTCTGTATGAAATAGAGAGAAAGTGAGAAATGTCATAATTACGACAGCTTTTAGCATTGCGTCAAGACATCAATGACATATGACATGTGACATGTGACATGTAGGAAATTAGCGGGAAGCACTTTAACAAGTTCATGAGTAGCGGCATATATAGTACATACATATTGGGATTGTAAGAGATTATAAACTGTTGTAGAATTATTTGTATGTCAGCAATTATCAAGGCATTAAAAATTTTCATTTCTTAATTTTTAATATTTTGAAACATTTTTTTTTTTTTGTTTTTTTTTTAATAATTTGTTAATTAACGTTGCGTTCTTGTTGCTGTTTATTGCACGAATACAAACAAACAAAAAAATAAAAATAAAAAGTTAATAAGATTTCGGTATTGCAAAATTTGATTAAAATATATTTCCAATGCATGCTAATCAAAAAAAAAAATGGAAAAAAAAACAATACCAAAATCCAAACAAAATCCTGACATACTGATCGTTTTCTGGACTGTTTGCCGTGCCTCTCCTCTTTCTCTCTGTCTTTATCTTAAACTCATTGTTACCCAATGTGACCGATATAGGGCGTTCGATAAGCCTTGGCTCAAATCCGGCATTACCGTTACGGCATGGGTCGACACCAACACCAGGATTACGTTATAAGAATCTGGGCAAAAGTGGTTTACGCATCTCAAATGTGGGTCTAGGCACATGGCCGGTCTTCTCGCCAGGCGTTAGCGATGATCAGGCCGAGGCAATACTTAAATTGGCCATTGATAGTGGCATTAATTTATTTGATATTTCCGAAGCGCATTCAGAGACCGAAATTGGTAAAATATTGCAACGTACGGGCTGGAAGCGTACCTCATATGTGATTACAACCAAGGTCTATTGGAGTACAAAGTAGGTTTACATATACCAAATATACATATATCTGTATTAGTATTACTAATACTGTACGAGTATATTATTTCGATCTCTTATAGATCTGAGGAGCGAGGACTGTCACGAAAACATATTATTGAATGTGTACGCGCTAGTCTACAACGTTTGCAATTGAATTACATTGATATTGTCATCATACATAAAGCGGATCCCATGTGTCCTATGGAAGGTGAGTAATATATTTATTTTTTTACATCATGTAACATTTCTGCATCAATATTCTTGATACTTTTTGTTCTATTTTAACTTATATTAATTCTGTTCTATGTATTTCCATTCCAAAATCTACTCTCAATTTCATTGTAGAAGTGGTGCGCGCAATGAGCTATATCATCCAGCAGGGCTGGGCCATGTATTGGGGTACAGCGCGTTGGTCACAAGTTGAAATAATGGAAGCCTATACTAATTGTCGTCAATTCAATTGTATAACACCAATAGTTGAACAATCTGAATATCATATGTTTTGTCGTGAGAAATGTGAATTATATTTGCCAGAGATGTATAATAAAATTGGTGTGGGACTTATGGCATGGGGACCATTATCAATGGCATTGAGCGATACACAGAATGGCGATAAATTATTTTTACCCAAGGGTTCGTTTAAAACGAAAAGCTTCTCATGGACCGAAGATGAAATCAATCGTAATGTGCGTATGCCCAAAGAAAATCCTGACAATATCCTAAAAATAAAATATTTCATTAAATTTGTTTTTTTTTTTATTCATTATTTCTGGTTTTAGGCGGCATTATCGCCACAGGGTAGCTGGGGTAAGGATCGCATCGAGGAGGGACGACGACATTGTGATCGTTTGCGTGATTTGGCTGCACTAGCTGAGAAATTGGGTTGCAGTCCAACGCAATTATCAATTGCCTGGTCACTGAAGCATGAGCCCGTTCAGTGCCTTTTATTGGGTGCCACTTCGGCGGAGCAGTTGCATCAAAGTTTGCAATCATTGCAGGTAAATTTTAAAATCTTTATTTTAAATATAGGAATATATTGTACATATATTATATATAAATAATATATATATAAATATCGATATAGCTTTTGCCGCGTCTATCGTCGAGTGTTATGCTAGAATTGGAACGCATTTTGGAGAATAAACCAGTGCGACCGCCAATGATATCAACATTAGCGCTTCGGTGACAATCAGCCTGCCCGCAGGGACCGCTTAGCCTGAGTGGCGGTGGACCATGCGGCGCTGATTCACCCAAGCACGAGGAGGAGGCATTCATTGAGGAGGCGGATGCTAAGGAGGCTGCCAAGCAGGGTTTCTGTCTCATTCAGTGACGAAAGGAGTCCTTAGATAATGATAATAAATTTTTGAAAGTGATTAGCAGTAAAACTAGCTTAAGTAGCAATACGATGACAACAACAATAAGCAAGCATGAGGTACAACAGCAACAGCAACAGCACCAGCAACAACAGCCACAGCCACAGCAACAACAGCAGCAAGTCATAACAGCAACAACAAGTGGAAGTGCAACAGCAACAGGAACAGTAACAGCGACGACAACATCAACAGCAACAGGGACGCCATCGAATGCCATCGATATGCTAAATAATAATGACATTGAAACAGTTAACAATAGTACAACAGCTGCCACACCACATGCCATACAAAAGGGCCCAAAGCGTCGCTCTCTGCTCAATTTTAAATCCTTTGATTTTCATATTAAATCACTTTATACGGGTCTCCGTACACCTGGTCCAACCAATACCAATACCAATACCAATACCAACACAAATACAAATACAAATACAAAGCCGCAATCGCCACCGGGACCGCCAACACCCAAATTAACATCCGGCACACAAACACAATCGCATGCCTCATCGCTGGATGTGAATGTATTGGTGCGTACAAGAACAAAACCATTGCCACCACATTTGAAAATTGAAAGTGTTGAAACTGATCCAGATCCAGAGCCAGATGTACGTAATCCATTAATTGATTATGGACAAACACATCGTACAACATCAAGCACACAATTGTTAAGCATTAATGCCAAGTATAGTGCATCATCAACATTATCACCATATCTATTGTCACCATATATGGTTGTTGGTAGCAGTGGTGGCAGCGGTTATAGTTATGCTGGTGGTCCTGCTGCAACATCAGCATCATCTGCAGCCGTTGATGATTGTGGTAGCGTTACTGGTAATATACGTCGCTCTTCAACTTCAGATATTGTCAACTGTCGCCGTCGTGGCTCAACTAGTGTTAACAATAGTCGACGACCAAGCACATCCGATTTATTAAGACGTGCACGTGAGCGTCGTGGCAGTGAGGCTCGCATGGGACGCAGTGTTTCACATAGTGCAATGCGTGGCATGGGCAGTACTGGTGGTGGTTGTGGTGGTGGTGGCATGGGTGGTCGACGCACCAGTATGGCATTCTAAGCTTATCTATAATTCGAAAGGCAACTTATCGCAATATATACCATATGTATATCGATATATCGAAATTCTAAATTCATGCAAATCAGCTGACTAAAAATGGCGCTTATGAATTTTTACGATAAAAACCAAAAAAAATATAAATAAAAAACAAAAAAAAATTTAAAAATTAAAAAAAAACAAAAGAAATTAAATAAAAAAAAATTAAACAAAAACAATTAAAAATGTTAGTAAGGCAACAAAAAAAATATAATAATAAAAAAATAATAAACAAACAATTTTTTTTTTTAATGACAAAAAAAATATGTGAAATTCTTGAAATACTTAAGTACACTATTATTATACTATATACACATAAATTATTAGTGATAATGATAATGATAATGATAATATGAATTGCCTAGCGTTTAAAAAGAAAAACACACAACACTCGTTAATTCATTTCACTTAAACCTAATCTCACTTTAACTAAATACTCTTCCAACTCCAATAACAAAAAAAAAAAAAAGAAAAAAAAAAAAAAACTCGAGTCTATTCATCTCTGTTCTGCATCTCTATGTCTATGAATAAAGACATCGCTCTTCCTCTTTCTCTTCCTATCTCTCTCTCTCTCTCTCTCTCTGTCTCTCTCACTGTCTCTGTCTCTACCATACTTTTCTCTCTATATATATATATAGTAACTCTTTCTATCTCGCTCGTGCCCCATTTTTGATGACAATATTAGATCCTAAATCCATTGTGAAAACCAAAATATGAACAGAGCTCGCAAATGTTTTTTTTTTTTTTTTTGGTTTAATTGTTTTTAGGATGCGCTTTCGCTATTTGCTTTAATAATAATTATTATGAATAATAATATAATAAAATTTAGCACACACACACACACACACACAAACACAAACTCACATATATAAAACATATATAGAAAATATAGACACAACGAGTGAATCTTATGCACGATGAAAATGATGAACACAATTTTAAAACTTATGTGAATGCTCATATCAAATGAAAACCTAAAAGCAAATGCAAAAAAGAAAACATAAAAAAATAATTAATTAATTAAAATTAAAGCAAAAATAAAATAAAAAACAAAATTGAAAATTTTTTTTTTTTAACAAAATTAGCTAAAATTCAAAAAAATATAAGAATAACAAAAAAAAAAAAAATAACATAATAAATTAACTTAAGCTTAAGCAACAAAAATTCATCTCAAATAACAACAAGAAGAAAATGAAGAACAACAATTTTTAGCTTATGAAGAAATGAAACAATTTGAATCAAATCTTACATACATAGAAAATAATGTAGTTAAAGTGAAGAAAATCAATTTAAACATAAAAAGAAAAAACAAAAAAATTAAATTAAATTTAATAAAAAACTTCTTTTCTTTTGCAAAAGAGAAATTCAAAAGAAGAAAAAAAAATGCCTTTAATTAAAAAAAAAAAAAAAACAACAAAGAGAGTAAAAACATAACAAAAAAAATAAATAAAAAATAAAAAAAAAAAATTAAACAAAAAAATATAAATAAAAATATTTATATTTTAAATACATGCAAATAAATAATAATAATAATAATAATAATATTATTATAGAAATCAAATTGTTATTCATATACTAAAAGCAAATACATTTAAACACTTATCGCTCAATACACACACACACACACACTCAGCCACACTCAGAGAGATACACACGCACATAGTGAACACATTTTCTTAACAGATTTTGTCAGTCAGCCTTAAATAAATTATGCATTATATTACAAATAGATAATACTATACACACACATATATGTATATGTATATCTATATGTATATATAGCATATAGAACATGAGATACATTGTATCTAGATAAATAGAAACACAGATACATATGCATATGCAGCCATTGGTGTATGTATACAAACACAAACTTATATTAATAATAATAACAACAACAATACAATATTTACAACAAACATATACAAAAAAAAAATAATAATAATTATAAAAAAAATCATATATATATATATATATATATATAAATATATATATATATATTTTATCATTCAAGTACATAAAGTCTTTTCACATACGGACTGTGATTTCACATAAAGTAAATTATAAAATATATGAATAGCAAAAATTAATAATTAAATAATTATAAAAAAAAAAAAAACAACAACAACAACAACAAACAATAATATTAATAATCATAATAATTAAACACATATTTAATATATATAAAAAAAAAAAATTACGAAAAATAATTTTCGGCACACCGAAATTTTCTTACACTTGCAAGACATTGAATCCCAATTTTTTTTTTTTTTTTTTTAAATACGATAAATTTCTTCCAGCGTTCGCAATATGTTATAGTACTTCGATTTGAGCTAAATTTATCAGATATGTGTTCAACACTATTAAACTTAATTATTAGAAGTTCAAATTGTATAACTACAAAATTATAGAACTTTTTTTTTCTTCCTATTGTTTCTATTTTCGCTACATGTTATAGTTATATAATCGACTTACATATATATTCTATATAGTCTGCTATTGTCATAGATCAGTTATTATTTCAGTCATAATAAACTTGCAAGCGTATTAAGAATAAAAGAGAATAAAAAAAAAACCAACATCATGCAACAGAGTTAGCAAAAAGTTATAGTACATACATATATATCGTATGAAAGTAATATTACAAGAAATTTAATTAATGCATTAGAAAATAACTGAGCTCGAAGAACAATTTTTTTTTTTTTTGTAGGCCATTTAACATCCATAGACAAAAGAAATGAAACAAAAGATATTGTATTCACAATTAAAATGCGTTTGCGTTTGCCTTAACAAAAAAAAAAAACAAAAAAAAAACAGAAAAACAACAACAAGAATATGATAATATATTTAATATAATTATATTATTAACTATTAATAGATTAATCATATATATATATATATACTATAGTATATAGTAATTAATTGAATAGGGAAAAAAATGATATATATATATATATAATATATATTCTAAAAACTCAAGCGATATCAGGTCGGTTTCCTCAATCCTCAGTTGAATTACGATTGAGCTGCCTGTGTGTTGAGCTAAATTATCTCTCACTCTCACTCGTACTCACTATCTTTCACTCCCTCACACTTACACTCGCATTCTTACTCACTCGCACAATCAGTATCACTCTCACTCTTTCATACACTCTCTCTCTCTCTCTCTATATAGTATATATTCTTAAACCTTAACTGGTGCTTGAGAAATCGTGCCTACAAAACATAATTACACACACATACATATATACATAAATACATATACATATATATATGCATGATCAGAATAGGAATTCAATTAAAATTTTTTTGTGTGTGTCGGTTTTTTTTTCGATAGATTAAGCATAAAATTTGCATTATTTTTGTAGTTAATCCGTCCTCAGTAACGGCCAACAGAAGCGAGATGCAAGTTTGTATTATAGTCGAGAATTCTCGACTATACAATACCCTGTACACAAAGGAAAAAAAAAAATTAAGCAAAAACAAATTGATTATAGATAATATTAATAATAATAGGGGGGAAAAAAAAATAAAATTTAAAATTTCTTCTTTTTTTTTTGTCAAAATTCATCAAATTCAAGCAGCTTCAAAAAAATGTTTTGTAGTTTTCGTAGTATAACCGAGTCTAAGCATAACGAAAAACCGTAGAGCATATATACATATGTATATATAAACATTTTATTAACAAATTTTTAGATGCACTAAGCAAAAAAAAAAAAAAAAAAAGTAAATAAATAAAAATAAAATCAAATAATAATATAATAAAATTTCAAAATTAGACTGGCGGATGAAACGACGACGGTTGAAAATAGCTTTATAGACTCTCACATCTAGTTCTAAGTAGTAAAAGCGATCAATATATAGATATATGAAACATCAAGTGACAAGACAACATCAAGTCGATTTCTGCAGCAAATAATACAACAATTTATATATCTAGATCTAAATCTAGATCTAGGTATATATTGATATATAGAATTGAAAATGAAATGAATCGAAGCATACCCTGTACTTAAGTTTTCTGTAATTTAACAATGGATTCTACATGCACATATACTTTATATTAAGGTATATATTAATATATATATATATAAATATATATGTTTATACATATATCTGATATTGTCTGTCGCATATTTTATATGTTTTATGTGATGAATTTTCGAAATCTATTATTTTAAAAATTTCTATCGTTAAATTTGCAAATCTTTTGGGTACAGGGTTTATAATAGGACATATGTATGTATGTATGTATGTATGTATGTATGTATGTATGTATGTACATCATACATCATACATCATGTATGTAAAATATAATCAATGCATAATAAAGACAATTGGAAAGCAATAATAAAGCGTTGAATGAAAGTGTCGATGAAAAGTTCAAATACTTTGTAAATGGAAAAAAAAAGCAATAATGAAATTGGAAAAAAATATGAATACGACAACAAGAACAAAACATGTGAATAGTCATAATTATAATTATAATTATAATTAGTATGATAATTATAATTGTAATTAGAGCGCAAGTGCATTGTAAATGTTATTGAATATTTATTTTTTTGTTGTTGTCAGTTGTTATCATAATGATTATTAATTATTATTAATTAATTAATTAATTCAGTAGTTAGTAAAAATACAAAAAGAAAAATTATAAAAATAATCATATAAATATATGATTATGATTATGATTATCGATTATGATTATGATTATGATTATGATTATGATTATGATTATGATTATCGATTATGATTATGATTATCGATTATGATTATGATTATCGATTATGATTATGATTATCGATTATCGATTATCGATTATCGATTATAATTATGATTATGATTATGATTATGATTATGATTATGATTATGATTATAATTATGATTATGATTATGATTATGATTATGATTATGATTATGATTATGATTATGATTATGATTATGATTATGATTATGATTATGATTATGATTATGATTATGATTATGATTATGATTATGATTATGATTATGATTATGATTATGATTATCGATTATCGATTATCTATTATCGATTATCGATTATCGATTATCATTATGATTATGATTATGATTATCGATTATCGATTATCGATTATCGATTATCGATTATGATTATGATTATGATAATCGATTATGATTATGATTGATTATCATTTATCGATTATCGATTAGAATCAATAAATCGTTAAATATAATCGAATATGCAACAACGATGAAATGCCAATTGTAGCATGAACGTAACAAAAAGTATTATAATAATAAAAACAACAACAACAACATACAAAACAAAAAGCTTTGTGCGGCATTTGAGAGAAGAAATTATATATAAAATAAAAATAAAAAAAATTAATAATTATATTTAAATAAATAATAAATATACACAAAACATATATATATATATGCAATACATGCATATAAATATATATACCATATATATATATTTATATATGTATATATATAACTGATGACCGCTAGTGAATAATATAGTCAACAAAATTTACTTTACACAAGAACAAGAACAACAACAAGAACAAAAACGTGTTTAACATAAATAATATTCAAGCATAACAATAAATAAATAATTTAAGGCTCAGTAAAAACAAAAAAAAAAAAAACAAAATTAATCAATTATTTAATAGAAATTTAAAGCAACTTAAGAAGAACATAAAATATAAAAGCGTAACGCCAACAAATTAAACAAAAAAACAAAAAAAAAAAACAAATGCATTAATAAGTATTTAAAAAACTTATTTTCTTATCGAACCTGGCAATAATAATTGTAGCAATAAATATTTGCAAGACACACAAACATGCATACAAACAAACACACACACACACACACTCTTATAATACTATTAATAAATAATTAACAACAAAACAAAAAAAAAAAAAAACTAAGTAAAAAATAAAAATATTCATTTAATAAAATTTACAGTCATTCAACTAAAAACTAAAATCAAAAAAAAAAAAAAAAATGGAAAAGAAGGAAAAACAAAACTATTAAAGAAATAAAAGAAAAGAAAAAAAATTGAAGGATCCCGTAAAGATCATGAACCTTTATATATATGTAACTGCTGATAATGCACAGACATACATACATACATATGTGTATATGTATGTACATATGTCTATGTTATGACCATCAAGTGCATGTGACATGCTTTAAGCTAAGCCACAAATACTTTCAGATATTTAAAGCGCAAGCAGAAAAAAACAGAAAAAAACAAAAAACCAAAAGGCAAAAAAAAAATACAATTTGCATCACAAGCAAAAACCAAAAAAAAAAAAAAATGTAAGGAAAGAAAAATCAAACAAAAACTGATATAATCACAACATTGTTTTGTTACTTTATTACACAAAAAAAAAAAAAAAAAAAAAAACAAACAAAATCAAATATTAAAATAATAATAATAAATAAAAATAAATATATACATACACACATATAATCAGAGCAATTTTGAATGCGATGATGCGTTTATAATACGTATCGTGATTGCTAACATACTACAAGTATAATAATAAATAATAATAAAAAAAAATCTGCATATATTTGCTTTATTATATAATATATAATGGCAATGAAATAAAAAAAAAAAATAAAAATGCATAAATTGAAACAAAACAAAATAAAAAAAAAAAAATACAAAAAGAGAAAAAAACAAAACAAGAGCAAAATCGTTTACACATTTCACTTTAAACTAACATTTAATATTAATACTAATTCTGAAAGCCCGAAAAGGTTATAACATGAACGGCAATAACACAAAAAAGCTCAAAATTCTGAGAACTTATATAAAAATACAAACTCTTATCTTTCAATCAAAAGCGTCATGATTTTCTTCTATATCTTTGTTTTTCGTTTTCTTTTTTTCTTTTTAATAATTTTGTTTTATTTCAGCTGAGAATTTAGAGTAAACAAGTGCGATCCGAACCTACAAGGCCATAGGGCCAAATGTATACCAAGCTTCAATGTCATCGATGACGTCATCGTTTATGTAGTACAAACTGCTCATCAGAATTAATATACTCTCTGCAAGCGTATAAAAATTACAGTTCAGTGTAGTGACGCGTTCAAGTCTTGGATGCGACAGTAAGCAAATGATTTATCCGTGACTCCAACCATTTACCATATTAACTTAAGCAAACATAATTATAGATTAAAAACGACTTTTCGTATATGTATGCTTATTATTTTCTCAGATAATTTACATATACATATGTATAAATATTTAATATTGGTGTACTTACTCGTTTGCTTTGGCAATTGCTCAAATTTAATTTTGCCGCCAAATCGTGCTGATTTCTGCTTCTTCTATTTTTGCTGTTGACATTTGACAAACTGCGCAAAACTGCGCTGCGCAAAATAAAATCTCTTCAATTAAAATATCGATATTTTTGTACCAAAATAAAACATTCGATTTTTAGTATTTTTGCTACGTCATTTTCAATTTCTTAAATTAAAAATACATAAAATCTCTATATTAAAATTAGTTAATTGATTATAAAAATAAATAAATTAAAATAAAGCGTAATTGGGAAAAAGTAGCAAAATTTTGAATTTAACTGCCGTTTACTTAGACTTCATTTTAAGAACAGCGAATCACTGATCGATAACGGTTCAATAGTACTCATATAAAAATGCAGCATTATAGTCAATTTCACTTTAATTGAGCAGAAAACAATATAAATTTATATTTTATTTATTGAATATTAATGTATAAAATCTTTAAATAACAATTATAAAGATATTTTTGAAACTGTGAATTAATTTTGAATTTAACTGTAGCTCATATTTGTTCAACCAAACATTTTAGTTCCAATGAACCGTTCATCTGAACTAAATAGTAAGCAACGCAAAGAAAGCATATTATCGATAGCTGCATCATTTCAGTGAATCATTTAAGTGAACTTACTGTGAAAGCAGGCATGTATTGCACTTAAATTAAACTAATAAAATATGTAATTAATTTTTAATTAATGTATGTTAATTAATAAATAATTGCAATGCCATTTTAATGTATAATATAAAAATGTATATAATATTTGAATCTAACTGTCACTTCAAATGATTCAATTGAACAAGTAGGCTACTTTCAATGAGTCATTCACTTGAACTAGCAGGTAAGCACAAATGAACATAAATTATCGATAGATCAAGTCTTTTTAGCTTTAGAAGAGTCAGTGCATGTTGTGTTGTTTGGCAACAATTTAAGAATTTATTATTCTACTGTAGTTGACGACGTTAAGACTGACCAATAAAAAAAACACGAACACACACACGCAAGAGTAATACAAATAAACAATACTAAGTAAATAATACAAAATAAAATAAAGTCAGTCTGAAACGTGCAATTACAATACAAAGATATATTCCTAAACCATAGCATCAATATTTTGTCCACCAATCACATTTGCGATATGGTGGGTTCCCATCCACCAACAACAGCGGCAGCAAAGCAACTTGCTGATGCTGATGATGATGATAAAGTTTCCACTTCAGCCGCCGCCGAACAAGTGTTAGCCGCAAACAGTGATGATTTAACAGAACAACGTAAGAATATACATAATTTTATACACATATCTATGCATATATATATATATATATATATATATATACTACATATACATATCTAATTACAATTTATTTATTTTGCTATTTGTTGTCTCTTTCTAACTCGTTGTTTGATTTCATTTTTTGCACTTACAAAAAACAAACAAAATAAATAAACACATGCAGCAAAGTTCCCGAGTCCCGCTGACCAATTGCGCCGCTTCTGCTATATTGGCAATTTTATGGAACCATATTTTTGTCACACAAATCTTGATTTGGATATTGATAAAAATTTCACCCGTTTGCAATTATTATGCGAAGAAGTTAATTTTACTGATATGGAAAAATGTTTACAAAACTTAATAAATGGACGCGCTAATCCAAATTTTTTACCACGACGTGATGAATCACTTTTAGTGCTTGCCATATATTTAGTATTACATCGTGATGAAGAGGAACGCACAAAGATACGTAAACATTTCATTGAATATATTGGGCCATTTAAAGATCTATTACATTTTATGAAATATGTTAAAGTAATTAATGCTATAATGAAAAAACGTGGAAAATTTAATCGTACCATACGTAAGGCTATTTCCGAATGGTATAGCATTCAACCGATTGAAAATCTATTATATATATGGTCAATCAATGAACATAGTCATTTGAAACATCGTGAATTATTGAGATGTTGCATATTTGCAAATTTGGATGTGGATCCCGATCAAAGGGCGGCATTACGGTTAATGTCAATGGCCCCCGTAGAAGTTATGAAATGGCCCGAATGCTTACATCCATTATCCCATATTAAAAGTCAAATATTGCGTCTTTGCCAATTACGCTTGACTGAATCATCAAAAGAAGTTGAAACAATTGTTAAAGATTTATCTTTATCGGTCGAGAACATTCCATTAAAATTGATTAAAAATCCAGAAGTTGTTAATGATTTAGTGCCTAAAATGACATTCAATCAATTGCTTGACAATTGGCAAGATTTGGTCACCGTATATAAACCAGCACGTCAACATAGTGATAGTCTATTCCGTCAACAATTTGTGGATGTATCGAAGTTGCGTGATGCTAATCTTCAACCAATACGTATACTCTTACATGAAAAGTTCTATCAAAAGAAAGCCAAGCGTGATAAAAAAAGGGTAAATTTTAACATAATACAAATATTTAAAACCATATATGGTAGATGTATGTGTAATAATAATATATTTCATTTCATTATATTTATAGCTGGCTAAATCGAATAAACCTCGCCCACGTGCATTAGTTAGAAGAACTTCTGTCGTCGTATCGGAACAAAAGAGTTTCATACGTAGCGCTTTTAATACATCATTTGGTTTAAATCAACCGCTGGGATTACGCATTCATATTACCTTAAATTTGGAGAAATGTTATATGGATAGTATGTAGAAATAAATTGAAATTTTGTTATATGGATATATCGATATATTGATATATTTATGTATTGATAAATTGATCTATGGATATATCGATATATTAATATATTGATTATTGATATATTTTTATGTTGATATATTGATATATTGATTATTGATATATTGATATATTTTTATATTGATATATTGATATATTGATGTATGGATATATTAATATATTGATTATTGATATATTTTTATATTGATGTATGGATATATTCCCATATTTTTATATTGATATATGGATATATTGATGTATTGATCTATTGATGTATTGATATATGGATATATTGATATATTGATTATTGATAAATTGATTGTATTGATATATTGACATATTGATACATTGATACATTGATGTATTGATATATTCATATATAGATATATGGTTATATTGTTAATTTCAATACTACATTCCTATAGATTCTCTCAAAGGACGCTGGCGTTCAATTAAATATATTGATGCATTGATTGCCATTGCATTTGGTTGCTTCAAGGCAGATCCTGAGGTTCAGGTGAACTATTGGTGTGATAAAAAACATAATTTAAAAGTATTACCATGGACACGCGATATGGAGGCTGATGAAGCAATTAAATGTTGTTTGGAACAAAATGTAAGTAATAATCATAAAACAAGTCCTCAATTATTAAATTAATATTATGAAACATTATAGGTGCAAAAGATTAAGCAACGACTAACTGATGTTATTGATAATGCATTGAACGATAATGTTAATACGTATGATCTCTTCATGGTTATTGCACCACGTGCTACACGCGGCAATAAAAAGAATAACTCTGAATTACTTTATACACGTCTTTGTGATTATCGTAAAGAACGCAATAAGAATGCCAAGTATATAATATAATCTTAATTTATATATTTATATCTGTATATATAATTAATTTGAATATTTTTTTTGTATTTTCTTATTTAGATTAATTATATTTAGCTTGCGTAAGAATCGTGCTTCGATGAGTTACTCAAAGGAACGTGATGAGCACCTTTTGGAGATTTGCAGCATTTCGGATGAATTGGCAAATCTAATTAAAGCGTTTGCTCATGAGAAATTCAAGTAATGTAACATTGATGTATGTATGAAGTTAAAGCTGACAGCTTAACATCAAGTAAGTGCAGGATGCAGTGAGTTATAATAATCAAGAACAAGAAGAAGATGAAGTTTAACCAAAGAAATTTTTAATACAATTTTAATAACAATATTTCCCCCACTAAAATTTCATTCTATCTGTCTTTATCTCATTCTAACTAACTGTATATCTGTCTCTTTCTACGTCTGTGCTAACACTTGCATATTCACTCTAATTCATGTATAAACAAACAAACACACACACGCGCGCTCGCGCTCTCACAGACAGTCATAGTTACAAACTCATACGTTAAACTATACATAGACACATACATATATGGACAAGCACTCGGACTTTATGCAAATGAATATATATGCATATATCTATATACAGGCAGCTATAGATCTATATATTATATTATATATATATATATATTTTATATATATATTCATAGACGAATAGTCAACGAAGATTCAACTTTAATTTAATTTCATAAATTTTTGCATTCATAATTTTTTTTTTTCATAATTTTTTCTCTTATAACTTTGGCAGTGCACTTCAAAATTATGTTTGTATTTTTTGAATATATATATATATATATATATATATATATTTATATTTAATTTATATATATATATATATATATTTAATATATATATAATATAATATTATAATATTAATATACATATTTAATTTATATATATATATATATATATATTCGAATCATAGTCGACAAAAATATTTTACATTTATTTCATAAGTTTATTAAAATTATTAGTTATTTTATTTTTTTATATTTAATTTTTTGTAAGCAGATCTTCAATTTAAACACGTAAATAGTGAATACGTATTATATTTTCATATTATTATTAATAATATTTTATTTTTATCATATATTTTCATCTTATAACTTTGGTAGTGGACTTCAAAATTATATTTGTATTTTTTGAATAATCTTTAATCTTTTTAAATATATATATATATATATATATATATATATTCAAAAAGATTATATATATATATATGAATTATAATTCGAATCATATTCGACGAAGGTTATTACATAAAAATGTTAACATTTTTAGTTATTTTGTACGAATTAATTAACTTTAAACAAGTCTTCGAATTGTTGTGTGACAACTAGATTAGTATTTGGTGAATACGTTTTCTATTTTTATTATTTATTTTTTAATTTATTATTTTATTATTTAATTTATTATTTATTATTTGGCAGTGTACTTCAAAACTTATATATATATATATATTCAAAGTTTTGAATGTACAGAGAATTATAAAAAAAAAGTAATTTTGAATTTGAATACATATTCAACATTTATTTCATAAATTTGTTAAATTTTTTTTTTTAATATAATTACGTTTAAACGAATCTTCTATTTGATTATTTTAGTAATAGTATATGGTGAATACGTATTCTATTTTTATTTAATTATTATTATTATTGTTTTCATTTATAACTTGATCTTTGAAAGTGCACTTCAAAATTATATTTGAATTTTTTTTTTTTTTTTGCTCTCTCTTGTATACTTAAAATTTTAAATGAATTGAATCAAAATAGTTTTCCTTAAGAGAATATAATAATAGTTTCTAATTTAGCTTTAACAAACTCAAAAAATGGAGAGAGAAATCATAAACTGCACAAAAGAGCATTTGATTTTTAATTATAATTTAATTTATGACCATGAATCATCGAATTACAAAGTTTCGAATTGCCTTCTGATCAGTCAGCTTATGCGATCTGATTACTTATCTCACTAGGCACTACCAGAGAATATTCATGTTTTTTTTTTTATTTATTTATTTTTTTTTTTTTTGTCTAATATATAAATACTATTTCGTCCAATATATTCATAAATTACTATATGTAGATCTACATGGGCAAACAGAGACAGAGACGTATGGACATATATATATATACACTCATATATATTCACATATATAATAATGGGTATGGGTGTACACTCATAAAAACACTCACTTTAAATACATTTAACATTCATAAATAAACATTCCCATACTACACTCATATTCATACAGGACATAAACACATACACACAGACAAAGCGATATAAATGCGCACAGAACGTACAACATATGTGAACAATTGTCACACCGACACAGAGATATACCCTAACACAAAGTAACATAAAAACAAGTATTAATAATAATTATATACAATTCGCATATACAGTAAAAAACAAATCAATATTAACATCTCGCTGGATAAAAATATATATATATCGCATAGTATATACACATTTTAATTTAATTTAAGATTTAGGCATAGTCAAAAAAAAAACAAAACAAAATCTGAAATGAATTTATTTGCATTTTTCATTTTCGAATCGAAAACGAAAAACAAAACAAAAAGCAAAAAAAAAAGAAGAAACAAAAGAACTGAATCTAAATTAAATTTGGATTAAAAACCACATAAACCCCGTGAATCTGAGCAAAGCGATAAAAAAAAATACACCAACTGTCACTAAAACATAAACATTATACAAAACAAAAACAAAACAAAAAAAAAAACAACACAAAAACAACAAATTGCCTTACAAAATGAAATGAATAAAATGAAAAACTTGTTAGTCAATCTTAATTTTAATATTAATTAAAAATTACATACAAGAAATTTTCGTCAACGTAAACTTGAGAACTGAAAGCAACAAAAAAAAAAAACAAAAGTTAATGAAATTGAAACTAAAATAAAAAAACAAGTAAAATTAAAAAAAAAAAATTTAATTTAAATTAAATTATTAATAAAACAAAACATAAAAAAAACGAATAATCAAAATATTTAATTATATAAAATTAGCTCTATTTTTTTTCTTTTTTTTTTTTTTGTTATTTTAAAAGAAAAACAATAATTTAACAAACTGCCCAAGATAAAGAAAATGTAACTTCCCCAATGTGCCATACACACACACA